>JADDOH010023496.1:0-125942 GCA_016648135.1 Agrypnia vestita | reverse complement strand
CCATTAATTTAATTTAATTGTTAATAAAATTTAGTTAAAAATGGACACACTCATCTGTCATATTCCAGCGTTGTCAAATTTAACAGATTGTATTATTTTTAAGGTTAAAATCAAGAAGAAGAAGAAAGAAAGCGTTGCTGCCTAACCGGTCTGTAGCAGCATTCTTATAAATCCATGCAGATGTAAGCATCGACAAAGAGGCTTCACAGACAGTGGACTTTGTAAAATATTATTAGAAATGTAAAAATAATGTGCATAATAATATCGAACCATAAGTACTTTAGTGTATTAAGTGAAAAATGCAGTTTTGAGATATCGGCGTTAGATGTTGTAAATTTCTTTATCAAATTGATTTTCAATTATTTGTTTTAGAATTTTTTGAATATTGCAAGGATTTGGATTGCCTCACATGCACCCATCGATAAACCTTATATTTGCTTATAAGGTTTATCAATGGGTACAGCATAATATAACTATTTTATTATATTTTGATTGAGACAAGGTTTTATAAAAGAGATAAATCATTTAGACCTTCCGACAAATCTGGTGTTTTTAGTATATCTAAAATTAGTGTTTTGCTTTCCTGAATGGGAACATTAATGAATGATCTTGCAATATCAAATGATACTAACTTTTCATTCAATATCTTTTAAGGTATTGACTACATGAAATATTAATTGTATACTTTGGTTTAAATACGTTGGAGTTATTTAATATTTTTGTAATGATTGAAGTTATTTTGAATGTTGGGGAATTGCATTACATTGGGATACTGCCGATCTGATGGGGCTGTTTCCCTTGTGAATTTTGAGAAAGCCGTATAATTTTGCGATCATTAACACTGTTTGCCTTTTTTCCTTACAAATTAAACTTATGGAAGTTATTGTCCGATCGTCCTGATGAAGATATAATACAGTATCGAAATCATTAGACGTTTAAAAAAAATATGTGTGGTTTTTAACGCTATAAGCATAAAAAATATTAAATCATTTGTTCTACTTTTTTAGTTTCAAACCGCTTGATCTTACTGACCGGTTATATTATTTGCAATGCATTGTAAATGATGTCTTATTGATATCTGTTCTTGTATACGCTTATTTAATTGAAAATAATTATTCTGAACATTGAAGTGTAAAATGACAATTGAAAAGAATACTTTTTTTGTTGTGTATCCAGAATAATTATTATGTATGTGTAATGTATATGTATGTAAGAATCGTTGAAAATACTGTCAACCATTAGAATGTACTCTGTTTATCATATCTTCACACTTTTGATCATTTAGATGATATTCCTAACCTTTTTTTATTATTTTAAAAATTTATTCTTTAAATAGGAAATATAATAATTTTATATTTCTTTATATATACAGCATTACATATAATTATTTAAAATTTTATTCTAACTAAAGTATCACATATTTTTTTTAGTTTCCTCTTAAAGTTGTTATATTATTTACATCTCTAATGTCCCTGGTAGTTTTATGTATAGTTTCGTTGTAGTAGTAGTTTTATATATAGCACTGTGCATGATTAAAATTTGTGATTTTTTTTTAATGTAATCTTTTCATCTTCTCTTGTGCAGTGCAGTGTTTGTGTTTGTTTTTTCTTAATACTTCAAAGATGTTGTATCCATTATTAATTTTATACATAAGTAGAAATAGAATTAAATTTAATTATTTGTCTATTATTGGTAAACTTTCTATCACCACTTTAATTCTTGTGTATTGATTTATTTTTAGTATAATTCTTAATGCTTTCTTTTCGAGTATTGTTATTTTTTCAATTCTTCTTCAACCCAGAAATAGTATACTGCCGCAGTAGTTGATGCGGGGGACAATTATTGCGTTATATGATATATTTTTGCACAATTCTGTTTTGATCTCTTCTGATTCTTTCCAAGGGTGAAATTCATTTTGCTATTTTTTGTTACATATTTTGTGTTCAATGTAAAGTTTAGTTTATGATTTATAATTGCTCCCAAATATTTTATATCGAATTGGGTAGGAATTTATTGCAATGTTTTTTTTTAAATCAATATTCGTTGAATTTTTCCTTTGTATATTTGTACTTAAAACAATCATTCTGAATCTAAAAAATATATTATTTGAATGTTACATTTTTTTATCACATCACTTAAATAATATTAGTAATATTATTAACAGGCAATGAAAATTAACTACCACATGAATACGAAGTGTAATCTTATTTTGTATAATCATCACAAATCATTGATTTCCTTTACCTATTAAAATGGTAGCTTGTGGTGTAAATTATTTACCGATCAATTTTACATTTTATTTTCTAAAATATTAATAATTACAAAATATATAATATTGAATTTTTATTTTCTTTGCGAGTTTTGGTATTTAAAAAAATATTAATTCTATGTTTTTGAATTGAATGAATTTTAAATATGAACATTGTTTTTAAAACAAAATCATGTACTTTAATCTGAAATTATGTTCATTATGTAAACATATTCCTGCTCTAAACATGAGATTTTTCTTTTACAGAAAGGTAGTGTGTAAAATTTAAAAAATATTCTGTAACAATATTGACTAATTTAAAAATAATTGTCAGTTTTCTTTGCCAATTCTTTTTCTGACTCGTATTATAGAATTGACGGATAATACATTTTTAATTAAATGTACCATCTTTTATTGTTAAACCTTATTTTCATTTTCAGAAACAAACAGCCGTATTCTGAAAATTGTAATATTGCTATTTCTGTATCTTGACAGTTATTTTATAACATTGTAATGCAGTTAATTTTGACATTTTAAGTTTGACAGATTTGAAATTAATGAATTCAATCAATCAGAAAGCTCTAAAACGTAAATAAACGAAAGTAAAATAAGTTATTCATAATATGTGAATAACTTAGCGTTTGTTTACGTTTTAGAGCTTATCTGATTATTTGAATTCGTTAATTTCAAACCTGTCAAACTTAAAACGTTAAAATTAACAGCATTATAATGTTATACAATAACTGTCAAGATACAGAAATAGCAATATTGCTATTTTCAGAATACGGTCTAAATATTCATTTAATTGAAATAAATAAATAAATAAAGAAAAAAAGGACAAATATATAAATAAATAATAATATCTCCCATAGTCGCAAGATGTCACTTTGCAAATAACAGTTGCCATTCTATTTTGGTCTATATTCTGTGGTGTCAACTATTTATCTCTCTTTACTATTGTCAACTGTTGTCAACTTTTGGTCTATATTCTGTGTTGTCAACTGTCAAGTTGGGAGCAGGGAGCGAGAAATGTCTCACAGTTTCAAGAGAGATGGCGAAAGTGCATTTTCTGCGGCGAAACGGAAACTTTTAGAAGATGTACGATATGTTATTCAAATACCTTTAATTTTCAAATTTATTTTTACAATCGATCTCTTACTATTTTGATATCTTTTTAGGACGATTTCGTGTGTAAAAATAAACAAAGCGCGAGAGGTTATATTGACACTGAAGAATCTTGTAGTACCAAAAGTAGGAAAAAGAAGAAAGAAAAGAAATCCAAGAAAAAGAAGTCAAAGAAAAAACGAACTCGTTCATCTTCAGAGGTATTTATTGCAGATTTATTAGTATTTAAACAATTAACTCAATTTTCTTTGCTCATTTCTGGAAGTCTTTCTTTCTCTCATCTTTCACGCAAGTAGAACATTTTATTTTGTTTTTCACTTATTTCTCTTAAGTTTGCTTGATTTTTATTACTCGTGGTATGCTCGGGTGGATTACTACGTACTCCTTTGTATAGTTACAAGTGTTGTTTGTCAGTTATTCTCCTATCATTATTAATTATTCTACTCCATGCCCGATTTGGATGTGCAGCAGAACAATGGATTAACTACAGCAATTGTTGCTCTACTGGGCTACGTCCCTCGTAGCCCAATGAGCATGACACTGGTTTCTCATGCTGAAGGTTCTGGGTTCGATTCCCTGTGAGGTCACGATAAATTTATGTGATTTGCTCTCAAGTTCAGGTATTTTTGTGATTTAACAACTTTAGCAATCTGGCCTCTTGACCTGTTAAAAATGAAAATAAATAAAATAAAAATGAGTCTCAAAATCTGTATGACTATAGCTCGTTTCTCTGTTTTATTTCAGTCCTCTGGCAGCTCTGAAGGCAGTGACACGTGGGTGGAAAAGGCTGTTAAGGTTGATGAGCCCAAAGAAAGGAATAGAGAAGATTGGATGAGTATGACCGGAGCCTTTGCAACTTATAGTCGAAAGGATTTAAATCCTGAAGTACTTAAAGAAAAGAAAACTAAAGGCCAAATTGATGCTTATAATCCATCACAATGCAGCCGAGAGTTGAACCCTTACTGGAGAAATGGTGGAACGGGCCTGCCGTCAGATGATCCATCCGAGAGCTCTTATAAACAGAAAAGATCTCACAGATCTGAAAGAGATGAACATTCCCGTAGAGATACATGCAGTAAAAGCTCTCATTTCAAGAAACCCGATTATGATGATGACTATAGAAGTAATAGGAGAGAAAGTCGACACAGCGGAAATGATAACAAAAATTCTTATCACGAAACTAAGAGAAACTGGAAAAAACGTCCTGAATCTAATGAAAAAACAAACAGAAGTGAGTCTCCTTCACTACAGGGAGAGGAAAGAAAAAGACACAGAGAAGAAAGGGAGACGTCTCGGATAGAACATAGAGATTCTGTTCCTCACACAAGTTCTTCGCAAAATTCAATCCAACTTGAAAATGAAACCCAGGAAAAGTGTGATTATTTAACAGATCAACAAATGAACACCTTGGGTGCTCGAATAGTAAAGGCAGAAATATTGGGTAATACCGCACTCATCGCCGAATTGACACAAAAATTAAATGCTGCACGAATATATAAAAAACTCCATCCTGAAGGACCTCCAGGGGGACCCAAGCAGGAGGATGGTATTATGCTGACCATGACGGATGGCAAGGGGAACACGAGACCGCTCACCAAAGCGCAGCAAGTCGGGGACCCCAGAAGCAAAGGAGGAAAAAAGAAAGCCACCACTCATTCTGATGCAGGAGACAGGATGAAGTTCTTTGCCGATGATGATAAATATTCCTTGAAAGAAATGGTATGAATTTGATAATCTGTTTACTTTGGACTTCTTTAACTTCATTCTTTTGAATAATTATTTCTTTTTTTATAGTTTGAGAAAGAGAAGTTCGGGAATGCAGAAGAGAATGATAAAGAGTTTGCGCATATTTTATCCAAACATAAAAATCCCAATGATGATTTGGAGGACATTTTTGCTGAAAGCATAACTAAAAATAAGTCTGCAGCTAAGAGAGATGAAGACGACATGAAGAAGGCGATATCCCAGCATAAAAAAACACAGCGCTCTCTCGACAACTGTGACTACTGTGTAGATTCCGACAGAATGATAAAGCACATGATTGTGAGTCTGGGAAGCAAAGCTTATGTTGCATTACCAACAAGAAAATCTCTCACCGAAGGTCACTGCTTTATATCTACTGTCGGACATGTCACTTGCTCCACAATGGTAGACGAGGATGTGTGGACTGAAATATTGGTTGGTATAATTGATTTATTAGTATTTGTTTGGTCTATTAGGGCGTAATGCAGAATGTGGGTTTGGGAGCTGTATGAAATATTAACTAATCTTCCGATATAATTGAGTGTCCTGATTCCAAAAATGTCATAAAATAATCCCGCACTCTTATATTAAACGAGTAATTCCAATTTAAAAATCTTTAGTAAGTTTGACAAATCAGCCTTTTCCTTTGAAATTTTACACGTATATGGTATTTAATTGAATAATTGAATAATTGTCTATAGTTCGTGTTCTGACAGCTCCCAAACCCACATTCTGCATTTATCCCGGTCTCTTATAAAGTAAACAGATGACAATTAAAAAATAAAAACCAAAACTATGCTGGAAAATCATGAAATATTACCGTTACACGCTAAAAATCAAAATTAAAACATTAATTTTAATCAAGATATGTTATAGACGTCTCATAGAGATGAAGCTACTTTTTATATGGGAAAGTAGGTATGGCAGTCTTTTTTTTTGGGTGTACACGTTAAACATATGGAATTGGTAAGCGTCGTATTGTGTAAAGTGATCACTTCAACCAGCCATACGATAGGTAGTAAGCCCTATGGACCCAAAAAAAGACTACCATATCTACTTTCCCATATAAAAAATCAATTATTTATTTACATATTCTTATATGATCTCACTACATTCAAACTCTAAATATATAATACACATAAATGTATATGTAAAATATACTTAAATGTAAAAATACATGTTACTAGAGTGTGCCGAAGACACTTTTAATTGGGATAATGGGCATAGTCTTCATTTATAATGTTTTATTATTAGAGTATCATGTACATATTATCCTGTTAGTGTCTCTAATATGTAAATATTTAAAAAAAAGCAGCTTCGTCTCTAGGGGCTATATTACGTCATACGAATTTCATGATTTTTGGAGCCCCCCCCTTCTTTGTCATAGGTGGTCACATTTGTGGGACTTCCCTTTGGTGAGACGTCACATATTTTGCAATTTAAAATGTATTGATAGATTTGTTAATATTTTAAAGGCTTTCCTTAGAGTGTATTCCTTAGAGTTGAGTTTTAATACTTTAGATTTATAAATGTGACGTCCCAAAGCTTACGACTCATCCCCCCCCTGTCACACGATGTCACACGTTTCAAAGACTTCCATAATATATCTTGATTAATAATGCCCCCCTGGAGATAAAATCCAGTGTTGTGTTCTTGAAAATTTTTAACATACTCAAAATATTCTTAATATTTATTAGTGGTAGTAGTATTAGTAATTAAGTATTACATTGAGAATGCATTTTACTGTAGTTAGAAGTAGTAATAAATAATAAAAAATGACAAGGGGCCAGATTCATTAGGGCAAAAGCAATGCCAGACCAATTTGCTACAAGTAATCCAATCCGGACTCTAATAATGACTATATTTATTAATATTGCAAAACTACATAGGATCTTATTATGCCATAAATATTATTAGCCTCAATTTAATTATCCAGTCCTTAGAAAAGTTTAAAATGAGGGTTTCAATCTAAATAGCTATCATATTCAATCTAAATAAATTATGTATCAATTAAATACTGAAAATGAATGTGTCAGAATGTTAATTTTAAGATACAAGGTAAAAGCTAATATATGTAGTCTTTTTCGCTCTTTATGTGCTATTTTACACATTAATATTTTCAACACCACTACACGCCAGTATCTCACATGAGTTTGTCATTTTAATACACAAAATTATAAAATGCTCATGTCATTTAGTGCCTTATTTATAAAAAAAATGACGCGGCACTTAATACTTATGCGATATGTATTCCAATATAACTAGGAAATTAACACAGATAGGACTTCAGTGCAGTGTTTAATGTATTGGCGAAGGCACTTAGTACTAATCTGTATACTTATCTTAAAATTTTCATTTTTGGCACTTAGTGCTTTATTCATTTCCAATATTCAGTTATCTAAATGTTATATTTTGTTCTTACTTCTTTTTGAGGATAAATATACATACATAGATAGAATGTATGTTGAATTGTAATATTTAAAACGTTCTTGATGTATCCTTTACAAAAAATTTCAGTCCTATCGGCGAGCTCTAACAAGTATGTTCAGTTCACGAGATGAGGATGTCGTATTCTTTGAAACGGCTACTTATTTTCATAAACACCCTCATATGGTTATCCACTGTGTGCCATTACCCCGAGATGTGGGCGATACGGCGCCCATTTACTTCAAGAAAGCCCTCCTGGAGTGTGAGGCCGAGTGGTCCAACAATAAGAAGGTGGTGGATCTGAGAGGGAAAGACATACGCAGGGGGGTGCCCAAAGGTTTGCCGTATTTCTGGATTGATTTTGGAATGGATGCCGGATTCGCTCACGTTATTGAAGATCAGCAACTATTTCCCATGAATTTTGCTCAGGTAGTTATCATTATTTTTAACCTATGATTATATAATTTTTATGTTTTTTATATTGCAAAAAAATTTACTTTACCGAATTACATATGTATTCGGGGCTATTCTGCTTGGTATGCATTATCTTAATAATCATGTCTTTCTTAACAATCATCTATTATATTTGGCATATGGATGCAAAACCGCCACTATCCATATGGGCTCCATCCGGATAGTGGCGGTTATGAATCTATATGCCATATGTAAAAATGTACACTTTGTCAATTTAGAAGTGAAGACATTTGACAAATGACTTAACGTTTCTTATAGAAACTTTAATCATATGTAAATAGTACATTCTATATTTTTTGTCTTGGATTATTATAACAGTGTTGTTAACTCGAGAATAGGGGGGATTATCTTGCATTTGCACACACAAATCTAATACAAATATGTATTAAAATAACTTAGTTTGAACATGAATGAAAAACAAATATGTTACATTATTAAAAAGACTAGCCACTGCTTCATTCTAATGTTATGAATATGTAGTTTTTTTCAAATACTGTAATCATCCAGTAATACATGTATGAGTACACAAAATATTAATGAGATGCATATTTATTTGTACTATAGGAAATAGTTGGAGGAATGTTAGACCTGGACCACAGCTTGTGGAGAAAGCCGCAAAAAGAGAATTTTGAAAACCAAAGAAAAAAGGTTTTACAGTTTACTACGGAATGGAAAAAGTTTGATCCTGAAGCACCTTCGTGAATGTGAAAATTGCTTATTTATATGCGTATGCCGCTTTAAAACTACTCATCTGGCCCATCTCTCGCATCCAGCATTGCGATACTAATTTTTTTAAACATTTTTATGTTGTGAAAAAATAGTAATTTACACTCATAATGCATATTGATACGTATGTATAGAAAAAATAAAAATATGTGAAAAATAGTATGGTGCGCTTTTCTTTTGATATACATTTTTATTAGATCTTTTAATGTATATTTTTCCATATTGAGATAGTGAAAATAAAAATGGATAATTTATATAGCGCCATTTTTGTAATAATTTCACCTCAAGGGGTTTTTATTGCGAATTGTAATAAAGTTTCAATAATAAAAAAACATCTTATTATTTATTACTAGTTGGAACCTCATCCAATATAGGAAGCGCAATAACTAAATATCAGGTGCGTGCAGTGAGAACAAGTAGCATGACTTTTTCCCAAGCACATATTTTGGAAAGAAACCGAAATAATATATATATCTCATGATATTCTTATCACAATAATTAACATATTATTGAGATTTTTAATATTTCATAATATTCTGCAAGACAAATATTTAATTTCGATAATTTTCTTCCAAATATAAGTTTAAATAAAATATGCACTTGAATATCTATTTTTACTCAGAATGCGAGTGACAGCAAATATAAAAAAAAATGTAAATCTGATTGGGAAAAATAAAATATTTCTACAATGCCTAATAGGTACCTTCCTTGCTTCATGGTCTGTTTTTACTGTGATAGCTTTTTAAAACATAAGTTTTGACTTCGACTGCATAGGTATTGTATTTTAAAAATAACTTGACTCAGTCTGAAATCGATTTATTTGTATTCCACATAACTTCGATCGTCAGAGAGAGAGGAGAGACTAAAAATGTTCTAATTAAGATAAATTATAGATGTCTCACAGAGACGAAACTATTTAGTATATGAGAAACGTGTATGGAAGTTTTTTATACGAACGCCCAGGGCTCACAACCTATACGAGCTGGCTTAAGTGATCACGTTGCACAATACAACATTCACCAATTTCAATATAAATAAATATCTTCCTCGACAAGCCGTTTTTCACTGAGTCCACTTGATACCCCCGTATCATTATAAATTTAAAAAAATATTCTTCAGCATATTGCAATTTTTTTTATCATATAAATAGTGCACCGTGATGTGTAAAAGGTTTGCGGCCATTGGTACAGTATTATTGTCAACATCATAATTTCGAGTCATTGCCTGTTAATGTTATTGGCGTGCAGGCTAGTAATGATGATATTTTAATCGGTTACACAATTATCATAATTTGAAATTTGTAACGATGATTGGTAACTGATTTTTCGCAATTCAACAGCAAGCATCGGTCCTAGACAACAGTTATATCTCAGTTACCAATCATCAATACAAATTTCAAATAACAGTACATAAATAACCAGATAAATAATAGTTTGAGTGTCACTACAGGCTAGGACAAGGCTTCTCCATTGAATGAACCAGGAATCTGTTGTGAACTTGCACAGAAACATTAGAAATAAGTTTTTAATTTTAAAAACAACTGCTACTTCAGTTTTCCTTTTATATAAGTGTATAATATGCAGGGTTCGAAAAAATCCAATTTTTATACAAAAAATCGGATTTTATTGATATACATATATCCGATATACAGGGTTATTTGGAAAACATTAATCCCTCCAATTCCTATTGGAATATTTTCCAATTGGAATTTTTCAGGGTTTCTATCATTTTATTTAACTTGTATTGAAGCGAATGAATTTTTCGTAATCGATGTGAGTTACTGTAATGATAGTCCAACGTTTTACAAAAAATAAATCTGAGATATTGAGAAAAAAATGCAAATTTTGATGTCGCATATCTCCTTAACTATTGATATTAGGTCATAATAGCTTGAATATTTTCGACTCATAATCAAGGCAGGAATATATTCCTGCGAGGTTATTAATGTTTTCCAAATAACTCTGTATATATCAAAAATTGGATATATATCCAAACTTTTTTCTCCTTTTTTGCACATGTTGATTGATACAAACTCGAAATAATTAGGAAATTTAATTTTATTTTGTACATGATAAATGAATTGCATACTGAAAAAAGCTAATATATGCAATTATTATATATAAGTTAAAAAATTGTTCTTTCTTGGGTGTTTGTTTCTTTATGTGAAATACAAAAACGGATTATATGAAACAAACTAAACTAAAAAAAACAACCGTAACACTTTTTAAAATACAACTAGCGCCATCTAGTAACAACCGCAGATATAAAAAAACAACCTGTAGCATTTCTAAAATACAATTAGCGCCATCTATTGACGACCGCAGAAAGTTTTTTTTGGATATATATCGAAAGTAAAAATCAAGCTAAAAATATCGTGACCTCGAACCCTGGTAATATGTAAATAAATATTGAATGTTGAAATGTGGATATTGCTGCTTTTACTATATAATTTAATTTCAGTCTAAAATTGACATCAACTCTCACTTTAGTATGAAGCGGCCATTTTGTCACGTGACACATTCATGGGGGTTGATTGGTTGAAGTTGATATTGCTGCTTTTGTTTTTTACAATACGAGGATATTGTTGTCTTTGCTTTTAATAGTGATTTGAAAACATGTTTTACCATTTGGAGGGGATATAATTATATTTCCTATAGAATCTGAAATTTAGTACATTCTAAATTAGTAATCTTCGGTGACTGCCTTCAAAACATTTTTTCAAATAGTTTGGATATTGCTTTATACCCCTCAAATTATTTTTAAAATTATTGAAATAAAATGTTGGTACCGAAGCCCGCAAACATCTTGAACATCGGCTTCAGCTGCGCAGAAGATAAATTTTGGGTCTCAGGGGTGAGTTAGTACCTACTGGTACCTGCTGGTACCTACGGAGTAAACATGCGCAAACTTTGCCCCACTACGCCGAAAATTGTTCAAGATGTTTGCCGGCTACTACAACACCATGCAAGTGTTGTAAGGGGGTCAGATCGGTCAGATCTGATCAATCTGATATAATAGTCAGATCATAGATAATATAAGATAATATAATATACAGATCATGGTCAGAATAGTGAACATTTTTTTAAGTTAATAGTCTTTTATGATATGAAATTAAATTAAAGTGATAAATTGAAATAAGGTTAAGCAGACAAGAATGTGAAAATGTGAAAAAGGAATGGGAAAATGTGATAACAAAATTTCATAGGAAATAAATATCTACATTTAGAAAAATAAGATGATATTTTAAATAATACGATTTAAATGTGAAAAATAAGATAATAAATCAAATATTTCATTTTGAAAAATTACTTTTTAATGTATGTACAAACTAGAAATGAAACGGATAGTGGTTTGGCTGGATATCGAATATCCGGCAAGCCCCTCGGCCGGATATCTTACACCTGCTAAAAGAAAAAAAGGTGACGATATAGTGTTACTCGCGGTGCTGTAATTTTTGGGATTGCTTCAACTAAATTGTAATAAAATGGCAATAAAATAAAAATAATAGTCAGTGTTAGGATCAAGAAAAGAACGCAATTGCAAGCAAGATTGACTATTACTTGAAGACAGTTCGAATCGACCGTCGTCGCAACCATGAACCATGACACATGGTGGTCAGCTAATTCAAAACCGTAGGTACCCAGATTTGACTTGCCAGAATTTATCCTTCATCTCCTATATAGTAGCGTATGCAGCGAAAGACTATTTTCTGAAGCCGGTCAAGCTTACGAAAACAAGCGAAGAAAAATGCAGAGAAACGAGTGTTCATTTATTATAATTTGCTATTGTTTAATTTTGAACTTTAACTACCTAACCAGTTTCCGGATAAAATAACAATAAGGAATTTTTTATAGCCTGCGGATTTTGCTTGCTTACAAGTCTCTTAATTTATCAATAAATCAATTTTTAGGCGTTAATTCCACAAAATTTTCGCAGTTTAATGAAAATCCGGATATTGAGCTATTATCCGATATCCGGCCGGATAGTTACCGGATATCCATTTTATCTTTGTGCAAACGCCTACCAGCAGCTAAAGAGAGGTTTAAAAACATATTTATAAACAAAATGAACTTATTGGATAAATCATAGCGAAGAATAATAATTATATTATAATCACACAAAAGAAATAATGAATACGAAATCGGTGCATACATTTTAATTGGTTCCCAGTAGGTAGGTATCTATCTACTTTATTACTTTACCATGGGAATTTGTATTGTTCGCCGTTCATAAAAATAACGTGGTAATAATTCATATATGAAAGGGCAATGTCAATAGCATTTGAACGTATTTTAATAAATAAAATATGTCTCTATTCATAGAATCGTTATTTTGTTTGTAGAACAATTGCAGAGTAGGTAAAGGAATGGGCGTGTTATGCCGTTGGTATGCGATTAAACATTACTCTTTAGTAGAGATTAATATTTTTGTATGATCGATAAGATTGCAATTTGCTATCAAACACACTTAATCGCAGTTAAAACTATATTTTGGAATTGATTTCTTTCAGAAATCGATAGGAAGTAAGGTGAATTATTTTATCCCTATACCTACACAGGTTGTAAATCCGCAATACCGTTCGCGTACGAACTTGGCCGCATTCCTCCGCAGGTGCACGACTTTCTCACGAGGCCGCGCGACAGTCGTCATGTGTATCGGATGTCATGTCCCTTTTTATGTTTGGAAAAATATTTTGAAAAACAACTGTTCTATCGCAACGCGAATTCACTAATATTTACAGTGTCAATTTAAATGTCGAGGTACGTTTTCTTTTTCTGCTAATTACCGGACGCGCGTTTTGTCGTGTGTCGTTTTGTCCGAAAATGAAATCGGAACTGTCAACATGGCTACATGTTATCGACGGTTTGTTTATAAATTCAGTGCACTGGTGATTCACGCTGCGTAGTCGAGCGAGACTAGTATTTTTTAATCTCCTGATAATTCCACATCGGAGTTTAAAGCAATGTATAAATCAGTGTTAATTGACGAACTCCTAACCTCCAATCACTCCTGCTTTTGGGTAAAGCGTTTTTAACGCGATATTTTGATTCTTGCAGATCGTTTTGACCGCCCGAGAGAATGTTTTCCAAGAAGAAGAAAAAGCCCTTGATCTCTCCGCCAAGTAACTTTGAGCACCGAGTGCACACCGGATTCGACAAGAGGGAAGGAAAGTATGTAGGGCTTCCTCTGCAATGGGCGTCCATCGTCGGAAACAATCAGGTCACTTCGCCCGCTTTTTACTCTTAATGAATCACAAATTTACGAGATATTTAATGGTATGTCACGGTACAAACAATGTCAATGTCAAAACCTGATGTGAATTTTAATGTCACACAAGAGTGTATGTGCATGTCACCCATTTCCTATCGGGTTGTGGAATTGGAGGAATTTAAAAACAGAGAAACGATAAAGTAGAAACCATTCTCTAAACTGAATGTCATAATGTTGATATTTTTTATCAACGTTTACAAAAAACCTTCATTAGAATAAAGTGCTTTTGTCAATAGCTGCACAAGATTAATTATCATTCAGAAACTTTTTGTAGATTAAAAACATTATTGTCCATTTCTCTTTCCCATTCAATCGCATAGTAGTATACACCTCTATTTCCCATTCAAATCTGATGTATGAGAGAAAAGTCTGGAATTGGAAAAACAAAATGAAAGTAGATTGAATGCAAACTCGCTTAGACATATTTGTGGAAAATCTTTGTATAATAGAGTGGAGAATGAAGGAATTAGAAGTGAATGCAGCATAATAGATGGAATAAAGAAGTATCGCTAAGATGGTTTGGCCATGTGAAACGGATGAACAGAGAAAGGATGGTAAATAAAATTTATGAGGCAAGTGTTGAAGGCAGCAGAAACAGAAGGCGTCCTGTCATGGACCAGATAAATCAAATATTGTGGAGGATGGCTCTGTTAGAACTTTCAACAACCGAAGGGCATGCATGAGAAGATCTATGAAAGTGAACAAAGGGAAAGTGGTGTGCCAGGATAGAAGAGTGGCGTTCTATCTTCCTGCCTACTCATCTGGGAAACGGCCTGATGGTTAACTAAGTAAACAAACTAGTTTTGGAATAGTATTTATAAACAAAACAATAAATTGAATAAATCACCTTTAACCCTAGTCATTGCACATATTGAATCTGAAACTACCAAGTGCATATTTAAATAATACACAATAATACTGTTAAATAATGCCTAACTTTGCTATGCAACGTTACCTTACTAATTAAGTTACATATACAAGAATAATTTTGGTAAAGAGTGTGTGTCTCTGAGGAATACTTGTGGCGATGGTGGTGATAGATGATATGGTTTACGAACTTAAATTACCAATTATATTAAATTTTTCTTAAAGTTGGTTTTTAATAAAAATAATAAATATTTGTAGATTTTGAAGTCAACCAACCGTCCACTTCCTCTGGTGGATCCATCAGAGATCACTCCAACGGAGATTCTGGATTTAAAGACGATAGTAAGAGGAGATCACAAAGCCAATGACTCGCGAGTATCGCAGCAGAATGCCAATGTACCGACACAACCCAATCAAAATATTCCCAATGGCCTTGTTCTTCCGAAAAACTCACATGTGGCGCGGTCTAACTCATTAAGAAGTTCTAGCCCGCTCGGACCGAGAAGAGATTACAGGAGTCAAGCTAACGTCCCTCCTTCAGTGCCCGAAGAGACGAGTTCGGGGCCGCAGTATCCCAGCCTGAGGAGGGATCCGTACGGTTCTAAGCAATTGCGAGAGTCTCCCGCCGAGTGGGCGGGACAGGCGCAAGGTCATGGCCAGCCCCAGCAGCAGCAGCAACTGGATAATGCTTACCATCAGCAACAGCAGCAGTCATCTGCAGATAGCGGCGGTGGCCTGATGCAGCATTATCAAAATACCGCGATGAGGAACTCACCGAGCAGTCATAGCCACCAGGAGGATAGCGGAAGTGGTAAGCTGCGCCCCGCTGGCTCCCAGCAGACGCTTTCCTACCAGAATCAGAACCAGAACCCCAACCAAAACTTCATCAATCAGGGCCCAAGTCACCACAATCCCGCACATGGTAGCAGCACCGGGCTCAATGGAAATCTGCTCAGCCCATGTGAGTAAAATTGTTATACTCAGTGTATGAAGATTCCACAAATTAGATATATTTTCAAATGACTAGTTTTTGGTTCAGTTTGATGATAATCCTGTATCTGGGGGTAAGAAAGTCAGCCCGGATAATCTTCATCAAATAATATAATAATTAAAAAATTGAGTGTTTAGCGTTACATACTTTTGAAGTGAAGCTTATTTGACTCAGAATATAAAAAGATTACGATTACTTTCATAAAACACATTTTAATAAAAAAATATTTATAATCAACATTTCTTAATCAAACATATTAATTTATTCATAATCTGAAAATGAGATTATCGTCTTATGATAATTAAATTGGTTCAGTGATAGAACGCTCTGCTTCCACATCAGCAAACCATATTCAATTTCCAGCCAATGCAGCCTTTTTTAAAATTATTTATTATTATATTATATTTCTAAAGAAATTTTTAATTTAGAAACATAAACTAAAAATTAATCTATGTGTATATTCCTTTTGTGTTTTTCTCTTGTTCAGTTTTTGGAAAATGTTGCTCTGCAACATTAGCTTATCAGCAAGAGAATACTAGACAGACTCTCTTCTTATAGACTTCAACATGAGCAAGCGATTGACAATTTCGCCCAATGTGCCCGCTTGCTTTACTTCAAAAGTAAATACCGAATAAATTTGCTCAAGATTGCCCCAGCCACCAAATAAAAATGAGAATTTTTTTTTAGAGATTGTTCAGTTAGTTTACTTACATTTTATGTTTTAAAAGCCCAGATTTAATTTTTTTTACATTTGAATTTATTTAAGTTAAAAAAACTTAAAGAAATTCATATAATGGTTGCTGTTTTGTTAAATTGAATACTAAAAAAAAAATCTAAATATTCCTGATTTCAGCAAGGCACAGCGTATTGTGTCGTAAATTCATGGGTATATCATTTTTATTAATTAAAGATAATCATTTACTTTTTAATATTATTGAAAAAAAAATCATGTTATAAGTCGATATAGCTATATAAAGCCCAACAAAAGGTGGTTGGTTTGGTTATTTATTAATTAATTAAATAATGTAGTTTGTATATGTTTCTTTAAAATATACGGATTATTATGTTTTCATGGCCATTTAGAATCTTCTGCCGTGTATATCTCTCTTGCTAGAGAGGTCAGATATACACGGCAGAATATCCCAGAAAACTACACACCGAAGGTAATGAATAAATTTTAATTTCGTGCCTTTTCATATAAAAATATTGTACAGAATGCAAGAGAAGCTATCGGAAAAAGTGGTGAACTTCGCTGCATTGCCAGACTTAATGTTTTTAATTTCAAATAACAATCACAAGCATTCTCGTTCGAAGGACGCATACTGATGCGTAATTATTCTGTATTCCAGTGGACAGTCAGATGACCTCCTCCCCTTATATGCGCGGACCCCCTTCGGTCCAGCCGCCCGCTCTGCCTGCGCACCACGCTCCGCCGCACGTTGCGCCCCACGCCGCCCCCCACACCGCCCCCCACACTGCTCTCCACACAGCCCCCCACACCGCACCTCATGTTGCGTCTCACCACACCGTACCCCACCCCGTGTCCCATCCCTCCCTGCCCCCCGCATTGCCTCCGCACCAGGAGCAGAGAAAGGCGGGCTCACAAGCCTCCAGTCATGGCGGGCTGCCGGCCAAGCACGAACAGAGACTCACTCACGAGCAGGTAAATGAATTATTTTTACCTATTTTAATGTTTCATGTGTGACTTTTCGCAAGGTCCAACAAATACAACATGATTCTAATCCAGAAACTTTGGTGCATGTGAAAATAATTTCAATTAAAAATCAATCAAAATTTTTGGAACTCATCTAGACCTAAATTGTAAATTTCGTAGGTTATTAACGCTCTTAATGCAAAAACCACAATGGCTATTGAAAATAATTTTCTGAAACTAGCAAAATATATTTTTATACACAATTTGAAATTGAATAACAAAATCATAAAATTTACAATATGAGCAGATTTTTGAATAGCCACGAGTTTTTGACCCTTCAATACTCCAAAATATGTTTTTGCGTCAATTATGCAAATTTTTTGTGAATAATGCAATTTTTGTGTTGTAGTATAAAAAAATTAGTACCTAATCATTTATTGTCTATTGTGCTTTATATGGAGAACAGACTAACCAACTGTTGTGTACCAATGTTTACCGCCATATATCAAAGTTTCAAAAAGCTCTACGATAAGTACCCGTGTTAACACGGAAGAAAGAAAAAGCATTTTGATTTAAAAAAAAAATTCTTGACACTCTACTTTCAGCTAATACACTTAGTTCAGTGATATTTATAAACCATTCAAAAAATATGAAAATGAAGCTAAACGCTTGCCTTATGAAAAAAAAGAACTAATTTGCTGATCTGGAATTAGGCCGAAGGCTGCGATTATTGGATCACTAGGCAAGTGTGTTAACCACCAGACAAAAAGTTGCTGCTATTGATGCCTCATAATCCCAAAAAATGGTGGCCATGACTTTTCTGGCCGAATTAACCATTTTTGCCATCTTCGGAACAAGTTCGCAAGAGCAACCAGGTTTCTGTTTATTGTTTCGTCTATTCTTTTATTTCTGTCATGTAGTGACAGATCTATGTTTCGAAATGAAACGCCTTAGAAACTCTTTGGGATTACGCTTAAATATGTCCAAATAATGCTCTGAAGTATGCGGATCAGTTTTTGTTCCACTGCGAGCAAACGCGGTACTATCTCGCCAATTGCTTTCTCGCAGACAATTTTTTGTTTAGGGTATATTGTACTCGTTCAATTGAGATGTTTACAATGTTAGCAATCTCTCTGATCTTCACCCGACGATTTGCTAACACAATATTATGGCATTCTTTTGCTAACCGTATCCTCTGTAGTCTATCGGATGGCCTGGACGTTCTCCATCAATAAGGGTATTCGACCATCATTGAAACCATTATACCAATATCTGATAGTAGTCATCTAAAGTGAAACGGTCCTTTTAAATGGCGTGCGACTTCGCTTTGATTTTTTCACACATCTTCCCATGCAAAAAAGGAACTGAATCACTGACTTTATTGCTCTTGTATTGCTCTTTTTTCATGTTGCAAAAAAACACAAACTCGCCCAGTTTCAATAGCTATCAAAACTAACCTGCTCAATAAATCTGTCCAGAGTTTCGACAGATGTTGTTTAAAAGATGGCGTTAATGGTATACAGATTTTACGTCAGTGGCGCCATCGGTTGTTTAATATGCTTACTTATCGTACAGCCCTCTCATAATATTGTCATTTTTAATGAGTATGTAAATGTGTTTTAGTTCCGTGCGGCGCTACAAATGGTGGTATCAGCGGGAGACCCCCGTGCCCTCCTGGGGAGATTTGTGAAGATCGGCGAGGGCAGTACTGGCACGGTGTGCACGGCCTTGGAGAAGGCTACAAACCGGAGGGTGGCCGTGAAGAAGATGAACCTCCGCAAGCAGCAGCGCAGGGAATTGCTTTTCAATGAAGTTGTAAGTAATGCATTTAGATCATTTTTCAGTGTTCAGATTCAAGTTCTGTCATGGCAGGTCAATAATTGACATTGGCAGCTGTGGTGCATTGTTAGTGAGCGAGCTCATAAAATCAATACCAACATGTTCAACTTGCTAAAATTCATCATAACTTTATTATCCTAGCATATATTGTAATTCTATTTTTAAACTCTGTAAATTTGGTTCACTATTTGCCGTCAACACTGCAGCATATGCATACATTATACAAAGTCACATTTTTGTTCTTGCATTCATTCATTCCAGTTCTTTTACAAAATTTTCCAAGTACAAAATTATTGGTATTATGACCTTGAAATCGTTTACCACGAATGATCCATCGATTCTTACACATGAATTACTTTCTTCATGCGGAGTATAACTGTTTAATAAAGATTTTCTCTTATTTTCCTCAACAATTTTTGTGACTGGTATTTTTAGATATTATCCTTTTTTTAAATCAAATCTGTTTAAAATTGAAACGAACTGTAATTGCACTTTTTCTTACCCAAACATCAGGTAATAATGAGAGACTACCATCATCCAAACATCGTGGAGATGTACGCTTCCTATCTCGTGAATGATGAACTGTGGGTGGTGATGGAGTTCTTGGAGGGCGGTGCGTTAACAGACATAGTAACGCATGCGCGCATGGACGAGGAGCAGATCGCCACTGTATGCAAGCAGTGTCTCAAGGCTCTGGCCTTCCTGCACTCGCAGGGAGTCATCCACCGGGACATCAAGTCCGACTCCATCCTGCTGGCAGCCGATGGGAGAGTCAAGCTGTCGGACTTTGGTTTCTGCGCGCAAGTCTCTCAGGTTTGATGTTCATTTATATTTGTTACTTTAAAAAGCAAGCACGTAGGTACAACAGGCCCAGGAAAACATAGTTAATTGATGATTATACAGTAAAATACTGTCACGGGGCATGGCTCTGGCATGTGGAAATTATTTAAATTTATTTAATTAAATTGTAGTTGGTTCTTAATTTTGTAGTCCTAAATGTCTCCCGAATATTTCACACACTTATTATTGTGCTGTTCCTTAATTGGCACTAATTCTTGTGCTGTTCCTATTACTTCAATCAAGTTCTAGTTACCTTCGTGCACATAGAAACTTCTCCGCTTATTTATGGTTGTTTAAAATCATCTTCACTTCTCTGCTTATTTATATTGTTTAAAATCATCTCTTCATTGAATTTATTGAAGGTTTCTTCAATCATTTACACATCATTCAATTCTTTGCCTGATTTTTAACCTCCTTCAGTTCCATCTTTTTTCTGACTCAGATCAACACATGCATAATATTAAATATTAAATAAACATTTGACTTCTTATGTGTTTTAAAAATTTTCAATTCTGACACATTTGTAATTATCGGAATTGGAATTAATGAAGTTTTACTGTATTACCTTTGCACTTTTGTTAATTGTATGATAAAATGATGAACCGAAAATTTTATAACTCTTATACTCATCTTCTATTGATGACATTCCAGGAAGTACCCAAAAGAAAATCTCTGGTGGGAACACCTTACTGGATGCCCCCTGAGGTCATTTCCCGTTTGCCTTATGGTCCCGAGGTAGATGTCTGGTCACTGGGCATCATGGTTATTGAGATGGTTGACGGAGAGCCTCCATTCTTTGATGAACCTCCCCTTCAGGTTAATAGAATACTCTTTATAAATATATTTAGTAATTAGTGAAGAAACATTCTTATACAGTAAAGATATAAATATGTGGTGACTTCTTGTAGGCGATGCGTCGTATCCGCCTGATGCCTCCACCTAAGCTGCGCAATGCCGCCCGCGCTTCCCCCCGCCTGATCAGCTTCTTGGAGGCGGCTCTTGTGCGTGAACCGGCTCAGCGTGCTCCCGCAGCCCTGCTCTTGCAGCACGCTTTCCTTCGCCAGGCTGGGAGTCCCGCGCTTCTCGTGCCGCTCATGAGACAGCGCCGCCCGCATCCCTAGCAGGCAGCGATGCGGCGAATGCCGAAAGGTGTGAAAGGAACCATTGTTTGACCCACTCTCCGACCTAACTGCGTGAAGACCTGTAGCATTGAAAGTCTCCCTCCATTTTTATAAAATTAAGATGAAAGCAGTAATAATTGTCACAGTTATAATGCTGCGATGTTTGCAGGTACTGTGTTATTGTGAAATATTTAAAAGTGCGAATTCTGCGAACATTTTAAATTATCACTCACCATGTATATCCCTGTCCAATAGTTTGGACAAGGCCTGTGTGATATCTGTACAGAAATCATCGCCAGTTTGAAGGTCTGGGCACACTGAAATACTTACTGAGGCACATTTAATTTAAATTGATTTACACAATAAAAAAATTTAACATTGCACTGCAATAAAATTATCTTGCCTGAAATAATAATAATATCTTTTAATAAATATATATTTTGTGTTCCGTCTCGACGCCTGGAATCCATTATGAGAGAACAGCCTGCTGTTTCGCCACTAGACACGCGTTCCTACCCCCTCTGATTCCCTGTTTGCGACAATTTATTCCCGCTGGTATCCCTGTTTCCGGTTTCGTCCGCGCAACGGTTTTTCTTTCATATAACGTCATTGTTTCGCGCCATTCGGCACGCGTTTTGACACGCCAACTTTTGTTGTGATTTTTTGTGTTTCTATTGCAACCTACCCCCTTAATTTTTGATCCCTAGGTTAACAAACATTAGACTATACAAATTTTTTAACATAGTGCGACAGGACGTTGATATTTTAGTGTAAATCCCGTGAATTTCGTCAAACGTTTTGTTAACAAGATGGCGGACGAGCAAGCTCCTTCGCCGGTATCCTCGAATGACGGATCTTCTTTCGAAGAACCGAGTTGAAAGAGACGCCGCGTAGCATACGACCCGCGTGTAGACCACCTGCTAAAACAGGTGACTGCTCTGACGGAGGCCTTGTTAGCGGGCGGCGCGGCCCCTGCATCAACAACGCCGCCAACGCCGGAACACGAATGCGCCCTTTATTCAGCCGCCGCCGAGCCTCAGAAGGGCGAAGAATACGCTGGAGTTCGGCAAGCTCAGCACGGTCGTGAAGGAGCCGCCAGTACCGAGAGCGGACCCGAAGCGAATCGAACAGATCTCGAAGTTGCAACACTTCGATTCCGACGAGTGGTCAGGCGTTCGCTATGCGGAAACGCAGAGAACCTACGCGGCGACTCCCACATTTGTGGAATTGTCGGTGAACGACGACTTGAGAAGGGTCGATAACGCGCCGAAACATACTGGCTTGCTGGAAAGATCGCTCGCCGCGCTTTCAAACGCCTTGCTCGCCCAGAGCCCTGAGAGACGGGATGCAATCGCTGGTGAATTGGGCATCCGAACCCGGCACGGATCTTCCGCTTCGGCTCTCTTCGAGCGGATTCAGTCGATGTTCACCAGCGATGCTCCGTACAATAAGATTTCGGACGACATCCTGCAGATTGTGTGCGGCAGACGGGCAGAGTGTATACTGAACCGGCGAAAGGCCATATTGGAGGGCTTCAAAGACCCTTTCGTGCGAGAAGGTGCGGCCAAAATCCCTCCAAGCTCGGGATACTTGTTCAATAGGGAAGAGCTATCGGCGTATATCCTAAAGAACGGGGGCCAGGAGAAGGTGATGGTCTCGCCCGCAACCCGAAACCTGGCCCAACCGTCAACATCTCAGCCCCAGCCGTCAACTTCTCGTCGAGCTCCGAACCAGGGATACCTCCAGTCCCGTAAGCCCTTTCTGCCGGAGCCGAGGAACAGGGAGCGAGGCCCAGGGAACCCGAACAGGAGACCTATCCGGAAGGCAGACCACGGCCAAACCTCCGTTAGTCTTCTCCACCAGGCAGCTGTTGAGCAGCTTCAGCACGAAGGAGTCTCGAGACATGTCGAGTCACATTCAGGCCCTGAAGATGTCAGGCGTGCTGGAAAGAGCAGATCATTCTCCGAGCTTCATCTCAAATCTGTTTCTAACTCCGAAGTCGGACAACTCCCTAAGGCCGATATTCAACCTGAAGGCGTTGAATGCCTTTGTGGAGGCGAAACCCTTCAAGCTGTTCAACCACTTTCGGGTCCCAGACTTCCTCCAGCCCAAAGATTGGTTGGTGAAAATCGACCTAACCCAGGCATACTTTCACCTACCAATAGCGGAATCGCACCGAAAGTTCCTGAGACTGTACTACCAAGGGGAACTTCTCCAGATGACCTGCCTGCCCTTTGGCCTGTCATCAGCCCCGAGAATGTTCGCAACGCTGTCAAACTGGCTAGCGGGACTCTTGCGGAAGAGAGGAATAAGGACCGTAGTCTACCTGGACGACTTCCTTCTGGCCAATCAGTCAAGGGACCTGCTAGCGACCCAGGCAGTAGAGACGGTCAATCTGTTCCAGCATCTGGGTTGGTGCATCAACCGCGACAAGTGTGTCCTTATACCTACCCAAAAGCTGGAGTTTCTGGGCATAACTTGGGACACCGAAGCCAACCAGAAATCCCTCTCGGACCGCAAGTGCTCTGGCCTTCGCCAAGTACTGCGCCGCCCGATCGAGGCCGGCAGTTGCTCCCCCAAGCAGGTTCTAGGCCTCTTGGGGAGACTCAACTTCGCAAACTTCGCCACCCCTCGGGGTCGTTTGCATTGCCGAAGACTGCAGAGATTCAGAAGCCAACCAGAAATCCCTCTCGGACCGCAAGTG
This sequence comes from Agrypnia vestita, assembly GCA_016648135.1. NCBI lineage: Eukaryota > Metazoa > Arthropoda > Insecta > Trichoptera > Phryganeidae > Agrypnia > Agrypnia vestita. Next base: position 101,912 of record JADDOH010023496.1, on the reverse strand, counting down.
CTCTGGCCTTCGCCAAGTACTGCGCCGCCCGATCGAGGCCGGCAGTTGCTCCCCCAAGCAGGTTCTAGGCCTCTTGGGGAGACTCAACTTCGCAAACTTCGCCACCCCTCGGGGTCGTTTGCATTGCCGAAGACTGCAGAGATTCAGCCGCCAGCTGCAGAGGCACGAGCCATCCAGACAAGTGGAGCTTCCTGCCGCGGTTCGGCAAGACCTAGAGTGGTGGTTGGAGGCCGTAGGGGAGTCCTGCCCAATACACGAAGCCCCCTTCTCCCACTTCCTGACTACAGACGCAGCGGACGCAGGTTGGGGCGGCCAGGTGGACGACAAGACGATATCAGGCCAGTGGACCCCAGAGCAGATGCGGTGGCATTCCAACCAGAAAGAAGCCTTCGCTGTTTACGCAGTGATCAGGGATCACGCTTACCTGCTAAGAGGAACGAAGACCCTACTGCAGACAGACAACAAGACAGTAGTGGCTTACATCAACAAGGAGGGGGGGACAAGATCATTGGGCCTTCTGAAGATAACTCGAGACCTCCTAGAGTTTATCGACCAGCAGGAAATATCTCTGACAGCGCAGTACATTCCAGGGAGATACAACGGGATTGCGGACCGACTCTCACGGGGGACACCACTCCCGGAATGGCACCTCCTGGAACCAGCGACAGAGGAAATATTCCGAATATGGGGACGTCCTCAGATCGACCTCTTCGCATCGGCCACCGCCCATGTGGTGCCAAACTACGTGTCGCTAGACTCAACCGATTGCTCGGCCTCCTATCTCAACGCATTCAGTCAGCATTGGGATTACGAGCGGGCCTGGGTATTTCCGCCGCCGAATCTCATCCCAAGAGTACTGGCGCACTTGAACCTGGCAAGAGGCACCATTCTCCTAGTTGTGCCAAGATGGGAGAAGACATTCTGGAGGGCCGGTCTCAAACAACGAGCAAAGGGAGGGCCAATAAGCGTAAGAGATCTGAAGAGCGTCCTGATCGATACGTCGACAGGGTTTCCCCCACCGAGGGTGTAGGACCTCCAACTGGAAGTTTGGAGAATAGCAGTGGGTGGGAACAGGCTATAGCGGATTGGAGCCAGGAGGAACAGCAGCTGTTCAGATCTGGCTGGAGAGGCTCAACGCTGAACACCTACAAGCCGGCCTGGGATAGGTGGCAGCGATGGTGTACCACGCATTCTGTCCAACCTCATAACCCTCCCCCTGCAACAGTGGCAAGATATCTGGCCAACCTGTTCATCCACGAAGGGCTAGCCCCTCGAACAATATTGGTCCACAAATCGGCAATCGTATCCTTCTGTGGCCCAGCTCTTGATGCAGATAAGATTAGCTCGAACTTCCTCGTCAGGCACGTCCTTAAAGCCATCTCGGTTTCTGGTGGATGCACTGAGAGACCCCCGATCTGGAACCCCCGAGTAGTGGTGGAGTGGCTACGTGAAAACCCGCCAAGGAAACAGCCTGTATGACGTGTCAAGGAGGACGGCCATACTACTCATCATGGCATCTGGGCGAAGAGTCCAAGATCTGACACTTCTCAGAGTCACCCCGGACCGATTGATCGACAAAGGAGACTCCATCACGCTATGGCCAGCCTTTGGAGCGAAGACTGACACGGCAAGACACAAACAATCGGGATGGAGGTTGAGCGCATCGGATGAAAGGAACATCAACCCCTTGTTTTGGATCCGAAAGCTGGTCTCACTCTCACAGCCGAGACGAAAGCCGGACATGAAAGAACTATTTGTGACGACAGCAGGTGAAGTAAAGCCAGCTTCACGGACAATGATAGGTGGTTGGATCAAGTCAATCCTAAGAGAGGCTGGAGTGGAAGCAACGCCAGGAAGTGTTCGTTCTGCTGTGGCTTCGTTGAATTGGCTGGAAAACTACCCGATAGAGGAGATCTTGTCAAGGGGAAACTGGCAGAGTGAAATCACCTTCCGAAAATTCTACCAAAGAGAGATAGTAGATAACCCCAAGCAACAATGCCCCCAGAGCTCATTAGCGCCTCTCTTTACGCCAATATAGGCAGTCACATATAACGTCGAACCACTAGGTCACCAGGTGATAACAAACAGATCTCTCATAATGGATTCCAGGCGTCGAGACGGAACACAAAATAAAAGAATTTTACCTTCCATTAAAATTCCTATTTTGTTTCCCTCGACGCCTGGAATCCAGGTAATCCCTACCTGGTGCATTATGAGTCATATGAAAGAAAAACCGTTGCGCGGACGAAACCGGAAACAGGGATACCAGCGGGAATAAATTGTCGCAAACAGGGAATCAGAGGGGGTAGGAACGCGTGTCTAGTGGCGAAACAGCAGGCTGTTCTCTCATAATGGATTCCAGGCGTCGAGGGAAACAAAATAGGAATTTTAATGGAAGGTAAAATTCTTTTATTATCTTCATTTTGAATTTAAATTCTTCAATTTGCAGGGCATTTTTTTTTTGGATTTTACATCCAACGCCTTATTTATAAAACAGATTTTGAAGAATATTATGAACCTTCTAATCATTTGATTTTTTACATGTACTTATTTTTCGAGTGTTTTTTTAGATACTTGTATTTTTATAAATCTTTCTGTCGAGGATAAGTATGTGAGCATGATTGATGCTGACAGGCAAGTTGATTGAAGTTGAAATAAAACCATTAACGTTTTGCAAATTTAGCGGAATACGGTTTTCGATGTTGCAGAATTGTGCACATTGATATGCAACTTCATGATTGTTGATAATATAATAATAATTCAGTAAAAATGTTTTACTTGGAGACTGTGATTAAAATTCTTTCCTGTCGGTGGTACAGCCGGGTTACACTTATCCATGATTATAAAAAGATAATAAATCAATTATAAGTAATGAAATAATTTTTGCAATTGCTTAATAAAACAAGCATTCACCCTAGCCTTAGCTTAGACTGACCTTAGAAGTTATAATGTTATAAGTTATGATTTCAAGCTGAAAAGACAAAAATAAATATGTTGTGTGCCTTCGCCGGATAAAATCTGTTTTTTTTTTGTTAATATTTCTAAACATGCCTCTGATTGTGGGGATGGAACAGACATTCTGTAGGTAAGATAATTGAGAGAGAGAGAGAGGTTGAATAAAGTACAAAGATTGAGGAGTATTGCGCTGGCTCCGAGCTGAGAATTATTGAATAATGAAATTAATATAAGTCTGTATTGTATTTATCACTATATCATTAGTCAGTACTAAGATTAATATGTATTAAAAATTAAGTTAAGCGATTATCTAAAATAATAATAAGAAACAGATCAAGGTGGACATGTACAAAGTCAATGATGAATTTAATTATGGTCAGTTTACTTTACAATGTACCTTGGCTTTATCGGAGTATTCAAATTGCAGTTTCTTCTGCAGAAAATCTACAATATCTGTGGGATTGTACAAATAAATGAGATGAAATTTAAGAATTTTAATTAACGCATGCTGTTATTTTTTTTATTGTACATTTCATTAACTTTTTAAGATAATTTTAAATTTGTAATCTGTAATTGTTGATAATTTATTGTAGAAGTTTGATAAAATTAACTAAAATATAAATGACGAGGAATTGATTTTCCATTTCCATTGACAATTTTTTCTTCTCAAATTGCAGATATGTTACGCGAGAAATCTATTTTATAAAATTGCTGCAGTCTGAATTTAAACAGTTAGGAAACCTACAACTGTAAATATTGATTAACTCATGGAAAGTACATTGAGATTAAGAAAATAAATTTTAAATCACCTTATAAAAAATATTTGAAGGAATGTGTGTGACATATTTTGAAAATGTTCTCAGTTTGAGAGATAATGTTCGAAGTAATGTTTAAAATATTTTGTCAATTTTTTATTTTGTTTGTTGATATAGTCATAGGTCAGTACAAGTATATCTTAATCATGTGTATTTATTTCAGTTTGATGTATGTACATATAATAATTATTTGTTTCATTTATTACAGATTTATTACACATGGTACATATCTTCCCTGCATGTTCTTATTACACATGGTACATATCTATGTACATGCATATATGAATGTTGGGATCATTATTTTGATTATCTTGTACAACTTTTTTTATAACTTGCAGAGCTGGTTAGAGAAGGTTATCTGCATCAGATAGTATACAGCTTGAAAATTAAATCAAACACATAAAAATCATAGTAATGGTCATGGTACTGGCTTTATTGGAAAGATAAAAGAATACCGTAGCCATTACCACAATTTTTAAGTGTTATATTTCATTTTGAAGTACTATACCTCTAAAAAAATATAAATGTAAAGAAACATACTACTACGGCGAAATCTTTCGAAAGCGTTTTAAAGGTATTATTGAATGCTAAAACATAAGTAATTTAGCACATTGCTGTTATTAAACTATTGTGCATTAATATGTACAATAGTTTAATAACCATTTTAGTATGTTATTAAAAGATGAATAGTTATAATTATACAGAATTTATATCATTTTTATAAATTATAATACAGTAGAACCTCGTTAATTCGAAATTCAAGATATTAAAAAAAAATCGCAATGCAATTTAAAAATCGTGACATTTCTACTAGTACCCAAATGTGTCAATATTGGGTACTCTACTAGTACCCAATATTGACACATTTGTTTTTGAAATTTTGTCAAATTTCAAAAAAAATTCAATTTATGTGAAATAAAATGTATTGATTTATGGCGCGAGGGGCTAAAAATTATTTCGAATTACGTATTACCAGGGTTTTAGAATTATCGGGGTTAGTCTACTGTGAAATTAACATTTTGGGACTTGCGGGTTTGAAAAATTTCAAATTATGTCAAATTTTGAATTATCGGGGTTTTACTGCATTGCCTCCACCAACCAGCCTGATGAGTGATTGAAATCAATGTAAATACGAGTTCTTTTATCCGTGTTTTCCAAAAATTACACTCAATTCTTATTTATCACTGCTTACTTTCATTTAGCTTGAAAAGGGCTCAACCCCTCTGTGTGATTGTAGTTTGTAGAACTGCAGTTATTGAATTAAGTATTTTACTTGTCTCACATTCTCTAAAAATGTAAAAAAAATTGTATTCGAGTATTTTAATAAGAGCCAAAAATTGCTTAAATGCATTTTTTTTTTTAAGAAATTGAATTTTCCTGCAAGGCAAAACAAAATATGATGTGTCGATAGTCTTCTTCTGAACTTACATTATTTTAATGTTACGATGTAAAGACATGCTACGCGCGGGAATGTGAGAAAATATCTTTTTTAAATGTTAATTTTTCATACATTCCTGTTTGGTAATTTAATATTTTACAATTCCCTTGAAATATTAACTGACGAGGTTGTACATACAGGGTGTTTCGTAGCTAGTAGCAAAAACTTTGGGGAGATCAGTCAATTTCAAAATGAATATATTCTTTACACTTTGGGTAAAATTTCGACAGTTGCCGAGATAAACAACATTAAAGTTTGCATTTTTTTGTTAAACATCGTTGGACTATCACTAACAGTAACTTACATGGAATATTAAAAATTCATTCGCTTTAATATAAGTCAAATAAAATGACAAAAACCTTATAAAAATATATTTTTGTATCAAAGTGAAAACATTTTTAACATTTCATATAATTTATTGTAGTTGATAGTCCAATGCTTTACAGAAAATTCGTAAGAAATAAAAAAAAAATGCAAATTTTGATGTCGCTTCTCTCCGTAACCATCGATATTTCCCAATGTGCAAAGAATATTTTCTATTCAAAATTTAACGAAGACTCTTCCAAAGATTTTCTACTAGTTATGGGACACTGTATATATATATTTTTTAGAAATACTTTGATTTTTTTTCTTTTTGGAAAGGATTTAAAACATTCCAAATTATGTATTTCCATTCCACGCTTAATTTATTCCTAAAATCTTTGTACATATTTTTTTTTACTACAAAGTATTTATGTAATGATTCTCTTTGGAACTATCCGTCCTTTTCCTAGTATTTATACATAAATTTTTTCAGTGCCTTTTCCATTAATGCCTTGAAAGTATTAAACTTATATATTTTATGTACTGTATACCATTCAATATTATATTAATGTTATTGTATTTACACAATATGTATCTGATAATGTTTTGTAATTAAAAAAAATAAACATAATTACAGTGATGTTTTGTCACAGATATTTTGGCAGCTATAAAAAAATTACTGTTAATTAGTAATGTTTCTTAATTCACAATAATGCGTAAAAATAAAATAAAGCGTATTTTGGTCGACTATGAAGACCGGTGTAGTGTAGTGTAGCGGGTCAAATATTAGATTATATTTAAAATCGGTTCAAAAAATATTCTTATAATGTTGGTTTATATTACATACATTAAGCTTCATGTCACAAACAAATTTATGAGTGACATTTGATGTTTTTATGTATTTAATTTGAATATCTAAAAGTCTAATGACTTAATAGATTTGATAATATCGACTTAATAGATTTGATAATATCGACCCTGCCTACACATAAAAAGCATAATAACAAATTTTTAATTCAGTGCTGGAATGACAATAGATTATATGTATCTGCTTTGGACACAAATTTACAGGAGAACAATGATAAAGATTTGAAATTGATTGGATTTAAGTATAAATTATTTAGGCAGAGTATTTTATGTCAAAAGAAGCACAATCGGCACCTTGACACGATACTTCTCCTGGGGCTTTGTTATATTTTTTTAAAAATAAATTACAACTGCATTTACATCCTATTGCCATCATAGTACGGAGTTGTTTTAGTATTTGGCACATATTGTATATATTTTTAGAGTAATATTTTTAAGTGACAGAATTTTTTTTGATAGAATATTATATTATTAGAAAAATTACTGCTATTTAAAATATACATGCGATATACTAGAACAATGAAAATTTGGTTAGACTGTGTAGGAGGGCTCAATACATATTATGTTAGTCATTACAACCCAGTGTTACTTCCAAGATAGGAAAAGGAATTCTCAAAGTCAAAACTAATTGAAATTTAAAAAATATAATTTAATTCTACTCCAACAAAATATTAAAAAGTATTTAAAGAATTCAAAACATTAATCATTTGAAGGTGTAAATTTACAATCTAAATTTCAAATTATTAATGTTCAAAATCAAAAAAAATGTTTAAATGATTAATGTTTTGAATAATTTCAATACTTTAGAATCAAGTACACTCAAAAAGATGTTTTAACCATGATTATTTCTAAAAATAAACTCCCGGTTTTTCAGCTGATTACTTGGGAATACGTCAATGAACCTAAATCACATAATCAAAAACTGAACAAAGTCGAACGTTGCCACTTTTATAATAGTTTATCACTGACCAGAAACATTATGATAAGATATAATAAATTAATGATTACGAAAACACAATCAATGTAGTAGTTACGTAGTTGTATTTTAAGCATGTTTTGTGTGATTATTTCTATAAAAGTTATGTTTGGTCTTGTTTTTAACAAAATCTGATAAAAATAATAAAAAAAAATATCGATCCAAATCTAAAAATGTTAATAAAAAATTTAGATTATGTATCGGCAAACAAAACTTCTCTTTTTACAAAAAATAATCTTTTCAGGTTTATTTAATGAAAGTAGTTCTCAAGGAACAAATCGAGATATAAATAGATGTGTACTTAAACTTGAATAGCTTTAAACATAGTTACTTCACTTATATTATTATTTATGCGGGTGGTGTTTAAAGATTTGTTTTTAAATTTTACAAAGGAACATATTGTCATGTCTTATTTTAAAGGCCACACAATCTTGTGACTCGCACTACCCCATTACTGATTAAAAAAATCCTGCACATCCCTTTGGTCAGAATGAAATTATCTAATTAAGTTAATGCGTAAACAACACTTTTGCAGTTATTTTTAGATGTTGAGTATTGTTTAATTTATTTCGTTTAATTTTTTTTTATTATAAACAGGCATCTGTGTGTTCGTACAGGCCATTTTATGTCTCGTTAATAATACAAGTGTGTGCAGTTAATATGAGTATAGGACTCCTGAAAAACGTACAAACTGTGAATTGAGAATTATTAAAAGGAGAGAAAGAGTTCTTGCAGAATTATAATTCTGGAAGAACCTTTTCTATGATATACAAACTCCATTTTTGCCATTTAACATCTTTGTTTATTATTTTATTATTATATACAAACCTTTTACATAATGTTTGCTTCTTCACGGTTCCGCCTCAAGTACAATCCGAGGACTGCGGCCTAGTTGTTAAAATTTGCGGTAACAGTCATGAGTCTACTTACTCCGGGCTTTTAACTTTTCCACTTTAATTTTTCAATCATGTGAACCAATTTTCGAAAGCCAAAGCTTAATATTACTTTTATAATTAACCATAAATAGACCCTGTAGGTTTGGAAATTTCAAACCAATTATTTTTAATAACATTTGCTTTTTTTATTGTCTTATTATTTATACAAAACTATAGATAGACATTGTGCCTTAATATGCCTTATGTCCCCGAGATATACTCATTGAATTGTTAATTTCTTAAATGCAATGTTTATAAGATAAATAAATATAAATTATATATCATTGTGGTGTTTTAATTGTTCATCGAAGCAACTGAGAGCTATCTTCGCCAATTATTATGTTGAAGCAAGTAGTCTGACAGGATACCCAAAGTTTATTCAATCAGCAGATCCACTCATTATTAATTTAAAAAACTAACAAACTTTGTATCCATTTACCAAGGGCATGCAGTGAAAACAAGAACTTTTATTAAAACATAATATTTGGAAAAAAATCGAGAACTGGCAAAATATTATGAAATATTAAATCTGAATACATAATATGTTAATTATTGTGAAAGGAATATTACAAGATTATTTATTTCGGTTTCTTTTCAAAATTTACTTACTTGCTATTTACTTATTTTCACACACTGCATCCAGTTTACAAGATACAGCTGTGCCAAACCGGTCAATGTTAAGCGAATAAAAGTGGAGTATTTAATTTTTTTTTAGTTAATTATCTAACCACCCGTCCAGTCCATCCATAACATCCCAATCGTAATAATTTTGTTGTCTGTCTGTTCACGTAACTTTGTGTAACGTCCGTAATTTTTTTATAGTAAAGTTTTTCTTTCCAAATAATAAATAAATAAATACATACTTATTCCTTACATGTAAAAGTACCGTCATTTTTGACAGGTTAGAGATTTTGCTTGCCCAACGTAACTTGGCGTGCGGCGAATTTTGAACTAAAAACCGCCCCGCCAGCACCTGGCGGTAATCCCTCGCCCTGTCATTTAGTTCAATTTTGTATTTGGTCGGGAGCTGTGACATCTTGATTACCAATATACACTGAATTATTATGTCCAAAACATCCTAAACAGTCCGGGATGGTGCAAGAACAATTGCCAATGAAGTATGTATTAAAGTTTTGCGAAGCTGAAAAAGCGAATAATGGACCGATATTACCGTCTGACAGTTTGACAGATAGAACGGCCGCTATTACTGCGTGGTTTCTTTAGTGCTGCCCGACCATTTCTGTATTTAATACGACACCGGTCACCATTCTGTATTGTGTAATAAATTTACACCCTGACAACTTCTGTTACGTGACAGGCACGCCCTTCCTCGCAAGCCAATTTATACTGGTATGTCTATAGTTAACACTATATCCATTACACATTAATTCTAAGATTTATGAGTCACTGACACGATGGACCATGACTGAAAAAATTGACATTAAAGTTCTGTTTGTATATGAATTAAGATTAAGAGGTTTTCTGGTAATCATTGCAAGTGTGTTGTATTCATTCCTATTCAGTAAAATAATTATAAAATAATAATTGATAAATCGATATTTAACTAATCATTAACTAATAAAAAATATTTAATCATTAATAAATAAATATTTAACTTAAATATGGATATTTCTGTGTTTGCTACAAACTGGCGGTACATAATGGAGTTCTGGTACCGACACTAATGTATGGAAGTGAAGCCTGGAGCTGGCAGAAGAGGAACGAAAGTAGATTGAATGCAGTGGAGATGAGGTCCCTTAGACGTATGTGTGGTAAATCCATGTATGATAGAGTAAAGAATGAAGATATTAGGAATGAATGTAAAGCTGATCGAAGCATAATACAGAGAATAAAAATAGGGTCGCTCAGGTGGTTTGGGCATGTTGAGCGAATGAATGAGGAAAGAATGGTAAGAAAGATATATGATGCTATGATAAGTGTTGACGGCGCCAGAAAAAGAGGGCGACCACGGAAGACGTGGCATGACCAGATTAACCAGATACTGGAAGATGGTCCTGTTAGAAGTCTGAACAACTGTCGAGCTTGCATGCGAAGATGTATGAATGTAGACGAAGCGAAAGTTGTATGTCAGGACAGAAGAGTATGGCGCTCTATCCTCTCTGCCTACCCCCTCGGGGAAACGGCGTGATGGTAAGTAAGTAAGTTTGCTACCAAATAGTGGATATTGCTGCTTTTACTATTTATATACATAATTGGATATCACTGTCTTTGATGTTTCAGTCTAAAATCAACATCAATTCTCAATTACTAAATTAATACTAATTCATACTAATGAAGCGCTAATTTTGTCACATGACACATCCTTGGAGGTTGATGGGTTGAAGCGGATTTTGCTGCCTTAGCTCTTTATACTACGAGGATGTTGCTCGTTTTCCTTTTAAGTGATTTGGAAACACGTTTTTTCAAGAGATAGAGCTATACACAATGGTCTCTATAATCCAAGCAATCAAGAACCGATCCTATTTAACGAATCCTCAGATTACTGAAATCTTTAAGAAATAAAACAAAAAATTATGTATATTGTACATCAATAGAATTTATTTTATTTTATAATAATACACATGTTAATTAAATACGTACATATTTGTTATAAAAACATCTGCAATTATTTTCTGACTGGCACCTTTTGCGTGGTTTTGACATATTTTATCACGCAATTGGACCAAAAGCATAATCTGGTGGGTGTCCACATTGTTTTTACTCCAAACAAGTGTTCAAACTTGAAATAGCATCTTTATGTTTAACTAAGTTGCTTGTTCTTCTTTCATCATAGTTTATATATCTCAGAACTTCCTCCATATTGATATCGGTAACCCATGCGTACGTACGTCTGGGTCATTTATTAACTGGAATCATTAAGTTTTAAATGTGCTGGGATTTTGCGCCTTTCCAATCACTAACAATTTCAATTTATGTGAACCAGTCTAATTAGCGCATGGCATAAATGTCCGTTCTTTGCTTATTTTCAGCCTGAAACTGATGAAACTTCTTCGTTTTGAGTCGGAGTTTTGTAAGGTAAAACATTCCAAGACAGACTACTTTTACTATGATTATAAATTTGGTCGGGAGTTTAATTTAATTTCCTTGGATTGGTTTTGAAATTGTCCGTTTTTGCTATTTGCCGGTAAAAGAACTTTGCTTTTTCGCAAACAATTTACCATACAGTGTATCCGTTTCTCTCTTGCAAGCAGGTAAATAAAGCAGATTCTGCAGCTGAATTTTTTAAACATCTGAGAGTTTAATGTTTTCCTGGACCTTTTAACGTAGATGCCACATGGTCGAAATTTGATTCTTTTTACTCTTTAAATTGGATATTGTGGATTAACTAATTTTATATTCTCCCGCTAACTTCGTAGAACTCTTTCAACTTTCAAGTAACTTTACATGTTTTATTTTATTGGCAGCTTTTTTGTATTTTACTAATTTAGGCAGTGAACACATTTGCAAATAAAACTTATATGATGTTTGGTGAGTGAAAGGAAGTCACCCTGCCTCCGTTATCTGATAGTTTGGATTACTGAATGTTTAGTTTATAATGGGTTCGGATTACAGACTATATTGTATTTCCTATAAAATCTTGAATACTGTACATTCCAAATTAGTAATCCTCCCACACTACATTCAAAACATTTTTTTAAATTTTTAGGATATTGCTTTTATACCTCTCATACATATATGAAAATAAAAACACCCTTGTTTTTTTAGTTCTACCTATTTAATTTTTGTGAGACAAGTTTGGTCTTTTTTTCTTCTTAGTTTTCAATCCGTGGGATTGGTTGGCAGTGTTTCGCCTTATGAGTGCATTTATCGGTTATAATGCCAGATTTAAAAAATTAAACTTATCACAAATTAATTACACTTACACAAATTAAATTTTGCAGTGAACTTCTGTGAAATAAAAAGCCTTATAAAATTACAAGTGTATATCCACCCATCATTTTATCCATTCAACCAGTTATATATCCATTTACATCCACATACTTACCGTCATGCCGTTTATCCGTGGGGAGAGAGGATGGAGCGCTACTCTTCTGTCCTCATCCACATTTATACATCTTTACATGCAAGCTCGACGATTGCTGAGGCTTGTAACAGGACCAGTTTCTGGTTAATCTGGTTATGCAACGTCTCCCCCCTGTTGCCCTCTCTTTTTGGTATTGTCAACATACATATTCTTTACTATTCTTTCCTTATTCATTTGCTCAATTTTATTCATCCTATTGTATTTAACATCTATTTTAACATATGTTTGGCAAAAAAATTCGAAATAAAATATTTATCTGGCAAAATATAATGAAATAGTAAAATCTGAATAATATATTAATTATTGTGATAGGAATATTACGAGATATATCTCATATTTCAGTTTCTTTTCGAAATATACGCTTAGGAAAAAGTCATGCTTCATAGTGCACACACCTGTATAGTGGTACGTTATAATGGTATGTCATAATGGTTATGGTATAATAAGAAAATATTAAAATTGAAAGCACCTTAATAATAACATTTTTATTTCGAGTTTTATTTCACAGTTCTTATTCAAGAGCTTATTCCATCTTGAAGATGTAAATATAACTATAATGTTAACCGAAGCTGTATTTAAAATTGAAAAATATAAAGCTACGATATATTAATTTCATACATCTAATTAATAACAACCTTGATATAAAAAATAAATAAGTTAAATATGAATATTTAGCAAAATTTAAGACATAACCCCCCCCCCCTTCCGAGAGGACTCTTAATTTGAGTAATATCTAACAATGATGTGATGTGGAAAGCATGCCCGCCCATGAATCTATGTGACAGAATTGGATACTTTATTTCAAGAATTTTTGAAGAAAATGATGGGACTGAATTCACTGAATCATACTATTCACACAGAAAAAAGTATAAATCCCCTTTTTCTCAAAACTGAAAGGTAAACTTTAAGCACATTATCTCTAAATCCAAAAATGCTGCTGTGAATCAAACTTTTAATGCTAAGTTTGGGCGTTTTCCATTTTGAGGCAAAAAAATTAAATAAATCTGCACTAAATTATAGAATATTTAACTTCTAGTTATTCCAAGTACAAAAATAAGTAAACATTTTGTTATCTGTGCTGATCTGGTAGACTTCAAGACAGACATTTCAAATGTTCAAATATAAAATTTATATAAAAAAGCAGAACATTCAAGCAGCTGTTTAAATTCTTCGACTAAGATAATAGACATATCAACAATTCATAGAATGTTTATAAGCAGTGCAAAAAATAAAAACAAAGCATTAAGCATACCACTTGAAAATCCACCTTAATGAGACTACTCTTTGTTCTCGACATCAGAAACATCAATGATTACTCATTTTAATTGTCCGTACTTAGAAATACTCCTCTTCTCACAAAGTGATTCCGATTTTTTGATCTTGCACTGGAAGTACATTATCAATGAGATTCGGCCAATCAGGTACCCTTGGATCTTTAATATAGCTGTCTCTGGTTAATGACCTCGTGTTTATGAGATCCGTACCGCCAAAGATGGCTCCGCCTAGCCAAGCGATGTAGTTTTCCTTAGCTGGTGCTGTGTGGAATTTGAATTCCTTCAGGAAACACTTATCTTTGTACAGCGGCTGGTTAATAAGATATTGTAGCTCAGACTTCAGGCGAGATTTGATCCCGGGCAGCATAGCCGTCCCTCCGGTCAATAGGATTGATTCGGAGAGCGGTATCCTGGTATCAATAGGACACTGAAAACAAATCAACATTTATGGAATGTATATTTTAAAAATAATACAATACTCTTGTAAAATGTTAGTTAAAATCATAAAAATAATTTATATTGATTATTAAAAATTCATTCGCTTTGACACATCTCAAATAAAATTATTAAAACCATGGACAAATTTCAAACATATTTTTATTGTAAGGTTTTTGTCATTTTATATGACGACGAAAATAATATTTTATAGAAATATTGAAAAAAAAATTGCAAACTCCAAAACTGTTGACATATCACCCAAAGTGTAAACAATATTTTCTATTCAAAATTGAATGAGGAGGACTATCCCAAAATATTTGCTGCTAGCTACGAGAGACCTGTATAATTTTTCATTATGGATTCAAAATTATTATTTATAAGTTTTTTGAAACAAAAACTTCAAGAACATGATTACATATCACAATGTCATTTCCATGGAGAGGTAGGCAGAGGATACAATGCCTTAATACGTAACAAGTAGGTACATTATTTGTATGAGATACGTGAAGAAAGAACCGCTCTGTTGTTTATTTGACGACATAGCAAATATGCATCACACAAACACTTTTTGGATGGCGTGATAAAACTGATACAAAATAAAATGTTTAATTTATCTGTGTTATAACGCATATATACAAGTGCAAAATAAAATTTTAATATAATGATAATAAACAAGAAATAGGCTATATCGGCTGGGAATCAAAACTGAGCCATTCACATAGCAACCAGGTATCCTACCACTCAACCACATTAGTTATTACAAGCCAATCATTTCATTTTTACATTGTGAACTGAATATATCTGAACAAAGATATATTGTATAGTTGCCTGACTAGCAGCGTGTATGGTAAAGAGGACTTTCATAATACAAAAGAGAATGAACACCTTCAGTATTGAATCCAAGATAATGCTTCCGAGAGCGAGGTTATCATTGTCTCTGGGGAACATGACCTCGGTGGCGAGTTCTCTAGTCCGTCCGTGCACTGTAAGAGTGCTCCGCCCCTGCAGGGGGTAGGCCACGTGGGGTGGGGGGGTCGGTGGCGAGCCTGCCGAGTACTGCTCCGAACGTTCCATTGTGGTAACAAAACATGCTTTCACTAAATCAGAAAAAATGAAGAAATATTAAATGTCAGCATTGTAATAATAACCATTTATTATTATGTACTTTTTTAATGAAGACTTGCGCGATGAAATGTTTTATTGTATTAAAAAATGAAGACCACATGGTAAGAAGTTGTTAACTAACATTCAAGTCATTTTGAGATAATTAGACATTTGCATTTTGCCTTTGAAAAATATGTTTTATTGCTAATTCAAGATTAATTTTTATTGATTTATGTCACTAAAATATCAGAAAAGTATTTACAAAGTAAAAAAAACGCATTTATGCACAAAAATTAAAAATATACTAATTTTCCCTAAAAAAACGTAGTTAACAACAATTTTTTCGCCTCTGGAACTCATTTTTAATAGAATAACACCTTTTTAAAATTGGTAAAACACAAACATCAAACAACCCTTCAAATGCTATCCGTTTTTACCATCCATTATCCAAAATTACAAAATACCTGGCTTGTTAATTATTAATACAAAACATGGTGCGTACCATTTAAAATTATTGAATAATAATACATAAGTACATATTATAATAGTCTTCAAATAAAAACAAATATGTATGTATATGACAGTATTGCCAGAGTAAAATTTATACTAACCATAAATATTCCAATCAAATTAAAAGGCGTGTTAATTTCAGAATGATGGCATGAACATGTTATTATTGAAGATAACATGTTCTTCCCATTAGTAACTGATTTGATTTTTATGAATAAGTGTAGTTAACAAGTTCATCCCTATGATTTGAACATGTTCTAATTATTTTTAAGTTCTAAACTTATTTCCAATGGAAAGAGCGTACAATATTTAGTTAAGACAGCTTATTAACTTATTTTTGATAAAAATGTTAGTTAACAACTTCAAATATCAGCAAAACACAGTTAAAAGTAGATTTGAGCGGGAGAGCTTTACCTTTGATATCTTCAATAACCTTCTCGCTGAGGTTCAGTTCCCCTCCATTATCTTCATTAAGGAGTTCTCTTAGGCGGCGATGGATGTGGCGGGAGGCTAACGCTTGAGCAGCCCAGCCTTTGAGAACAGGGATTCCATGCACCACGGGGATGACCACAGCCTCTTCGTATCCAAGATCCACAACCAGGCAGGTGCCAACGCCCAGCGGGCACACAGACACCAGAGGCCCGGGTACAAATAGCACCGACGCCACCTGATAGCACAGGGAGAAGTAACACTTACTGCGTTTTGGAAAGCAAAATCTGGGTCTGTTGAAAGTTATGTCAATATTTTAGTAGAATTCAATATTTGATATTATTAAGCCATGTCTTATGAAATAATCATTCAAAAATACTTCTATTAGAAATATTGTAAACTATTATAAAATTTAATGATTTAAATCACTGTTATGGCACGGATGCAAGGCGGCTCTTCTTGAAAGTGAGCGAGGACAGTACAGAGTCGAACACAAAGTGATCTACGACAGTTTTAAAAAATGTGAAAATAACTTGAGTATATTTTACGATATTATCGTAAATTTCAAAAATAAACTTTCGCTTATTTACTTTTTTCCTCACCAAGCACACCTCTTACACCCGACATGTACCAATATTCATTTTAATACGTTAACAAACAGATATACCATCCAAGCGGGCTACAAAGAATGTATTTTATGTAGTGCTATGTTTATACATACTGATTATTAATTATGTATCTTAATGATTGAAACCTTTCTTTTACATTGAGTGGTGCATGTTATTGGTACATGATTCTGTAATTTATTTGTTTGTAATCCAAAAAGCTTCTATGCATGTACCTATTGTATTGCATCAATAGATATATATATAAAAAAATAACAATGATGCAGCCACTAGTATTTTGCTTGCTAAGTAAAATAATGTAAATGAAAATAGTATAAACTGAAAATACATACCAATCTTTATTGATTTAAAAAAATATATATATACCACATCATCAGCATTCTTACTATTTTTCAAAGTTCTAGCATTTGTGCTCTGAAAAGTGGGACTAATTTGGTCCTCAAACAATATTGAAACAGGCGAGTTATACTAAATAACTATTAACCGCTAGACCAAATAATTATTTATTTATTTAATTGTCAAATATCAATTAAAATAGTTACTATCAATTGGCCTGGCTACAGTAACCCTCTCTAAATTATTTTTCTACAATTCGGATATTGATAATAAAATAATAGATATTTGAAGTAAAGAAAAATAAATGTAATGTTTACCTCAAAATGGCAGAAGAGGACTTTAGCCAGGGTGTCTCTAAATATCGTTGGACTCAGCAGAGATTCTACAATAATCACCTTTCTGTCTTTCGGGCTGACCAGAACATGCCTGAAAACATTACAAGTCAAAATTATACTGTGAAGGACAGATATTGCACTTAGTATTGTGCAAATATTTATAATATAGAATTTACCTGAAATATAAGAGGTGAATAAATTCTACCAAAGTATTATATAGTTCCTCGATAGATGTAAATTGAAAGACTTTTTTGACTTCTTTTGTTTTAGGGCAAGTGTACTCTGATGGAATTATACATCTCGGTGAAGGCTCTCCAGTAAATCCAAATCTACAAAACAAAACAGTTACATTAGAAATTCCGAAATGCGTATCTTATATGTAGGTAACAAAACATTACACCTAACTTACTTGGTGTAGGCAGCGCCAATATCTAAGACGACCGCTTGTTTCTCGTGAATTAAGGCGATTCCTTCGTAGAGAGGCATGTTCGCAAAACAAAAACTATCTCATTAATGATGTCATGTATTTAATACGAGACGCTACACAGTTTCGCTAATCCAACCTATAATATGTCAACATCATCAGCGTCAAAGTGACAGATCGCGACCATGGACAATGCGTGGGTACAAATTCGTATGAGTTCATCTGACACCACAGAATATAGACCAATCTGACACTCCCAAAAAATTCAAAGTACAAAACGCGCCTCTATGGTATTTGGGTGGGATTTTAGCGGGTTTACGAAATTTTGAATAGAATGTATTCACACAATAGGCTATTATTACTTAATTCTTTATTGTCCAGTGGGTGAATTCCATTTGATTTTCGTTGCATTAGAATTTTGTGTACAATAATATTTACTAGAGCATCTAAAATTAGTGGTGTAAGGTGACCAAGAGAATGGCGTACTCATTTCAAAGCTAATGTTACCTTATTGATTAATATAAAGCTATTACAAAAAATAGAATACATATACAAAAAACCTAATTTAAACCAATAAGAAATCGACGATCATAGCAAGAGTGTGAGAAATTAGAACCCTCTGTCCGAAACCATTTGATTAAAAATTTTAATTTTGAACATTATTTAATATAATGAAACTGACATTTTACTCTAAATTATAGGTAGGTATTTCTGTTTTCTGTAAATGAATATTAATAATTGAAGATTTTTAGTTGAGTTAATGACACCCTCGACAGTTGTATTAAAATGCTGTGAATTAAGGAAAAAAGATATTTCTTATGGGAAAGTAGGTATGAAAGTCTCTGGGTGTTCATAGGGTTTAGGACTTATCATAAGGAGTTCAAAAAATTGAAATGATATTTCAAGCGTATTCAAGTGTAAAGCTAATAATTTGGAAGAATCTCATTACACATAGGTATAAAGGATATTGCTAAAAAATTCCAATAAAAATAGCTATCTCATTAGTGATATCTGTGGTTAATTAATGGGAATGAAAAAGATTTGGATGCTGGTTGCGCTAATGATTATTGCAACACATTTGTGAAACAGATTGTAAAATTTTAATATATACAACTTCCAAAAATTTGATAAACGTGGTATTCTATCGTGGGTGGAAATGGTGAACGTTACATTGTGTAAAGAGATCACTTAAGCCAGTCGTATGATAGGTCGTAAGCCCTATGAGCACCCAAAGATTTCCATACCTACTTTCCCATAAAAATATAATTTCGTCTCCGTGAAACATCTATAATACACCTTGGATATTTTTTATTTTAATTTAAAAGGTAAGGGGAAAATATTTTCCTCGGAATTCCATAAATTTGGTGACCTTAATTGAAGATTGTTCTGCTGTAGCCCAACCTAAACCTGCTGGGTCTATATTTTCGCAATTATCTGGGCCAATAGAAATAATAAATTTAATGTGAATCTGTGTATGTGTGAAAGGGAAACATCCCTATTTATGAAGAATAGGTGCAGATTAGGCCAGAGTACGCTTGTGAAATAAATAATATAAAGTAACTTTTTAATGTTTATACTTATTGATTCAGGTGTATACACAGTGCCAAATATCTTCATTTCTTACCTTTAACATCCATTGGTCAGAACATATCCGAAACGACGATGTGTTGAGCAGGGTGGGCGAAAAGAGGCGGCTCCTGAACAGAATCCCCAACGAGTGAACTGGATAGGCCATAACATAAGGCACCCAGGCCTGCTTTTTACCATCGTCGAGGAAAATATTGAAGGCAATAATCATAGAGGCGCCCGAGATCAAATTACATAGACCAGATTATTGGAGATATGCGCTGTAGTACCTACCAAGAAATGAAGAGGCTGGCAGGTGACAGAGGGGAGTGGGAGACTGAGTGCTTAATGCAGACCAATCCTAGGATTAAGACCCAAAAAAAAACTATAACCATGAGTTTTATTTTATTGTGCGTAGTGTAGGTGGCGGTGAATTCAACTTATTTATACTTATACTAAGTAAAAGTTGTTTTTAGGCAGTCAGTAAAACGATTCTTTGCATTTTTAACCTTGTCGGCAAGAAATATAAT
Organism: Agrypnia vestita; assembly: GCA_016648135.1. Lineage (NCBI taxonomy): Eukaryota > Metazoa > Arthropoda > Insecta > Trichoptera > Phryganeidae > Agrypnia > Agrypnia vestita. The sequence continues at coordinate 82,006 of JADDOH010023496.1, read as the reverse complement.
TAATTAAAACATATATTTGTCATGCTGACATGTTCATATCCCTCAGAAATTTTTCATAAAGCAATCTCAAAAAAATGTTACTACAGTGGCTACACATTTCATTCAAAATCACTATATGTACACCAAACTTAGACATTCACATGCTCCTAATATCACATCACTTGCATGTTAAAAAATTAAATGAAAATTGAAATATTCCTTTCACATCCCGATAGATAGATAAAAAACATCTTTGTGAATTTAATATCTATACATTATCTACTTAGTACAATGCTCAGAAAGGGTTTTCTAACAAATAAAATTTAAAATGTTATAAAATATCATTCATCCCTTCACAGTGAACTGTACACATAACACAGGTGATTAATAACAGTACTGAATGTACTAACACATTTTTTTGATATAGCAAATGCCCAAAGTTATGCCGCAGGAATTTCTAACTAGCTGTAAGTTCACTCACTACATTGATCTGAATATCAAGACAACAATAAGGGAATCTCAAAAATGAAGAAAAATTATTAAAAAGGCATTTTATTAAAAACACAAAATATATAAATTTGTTATGTATATTTGATATAGCATTTTTTTATTTAAAATATGATTTAAGCATATATTATTAACCTATTTAAGTACATTAGTAATAAAAAATCTGTTTGCATGCTAAATTACGCCATCATCCAAAGTATATAACTTAAGGGGTATACCACCTTGAGGCACCAAAATACATTCAAATTCAACTTTTTTGTTGTTGTAACTATTACACATATATCATTGTTTACGGCATACATTTTTTACTATTTTTTATTAATAAATTGTTTTTAAAATTTCAAAATAGCAGTTACGTGCCGTCCCGCAAAGGTTCTTCTTCAACTTTTGGAGATAATCATGTGACCAGGGTTTGAGTGAAATTAAAAAGTGAATTATTTTCTTCTTAAATGATGTAATGTCCATGATGAAGCGTATCGAAAAAAAAATATTTTGTGCAAATGACAATGCGCAATCAATTTGAAAATAATTAAAATTTTTTTACTAAAAAAATCAAAGTTAAGTAATAACAAACGGCGCAAATTATCAAAAAAATCACAAGCTACAGTACATAAATAGATAATGTTATTGTAAGATGTCTTCAAAATTTGAATAAAATTGGCTTAATAATATTTGAGATATCACCTCCAAGAGTGTGAAGAAGGGAATTTCGAGAAAAATGCAAAAGAATATTGTAATTTGTTAAAGAATTCATCTTCCACATAAGCTTCAAATTGCTATAACTCAGCCAATACTTGAGTGAGCGATGACTCAAATAATTCTTAGAACTTCAAGCTATAAGATAAAATATATTTTTTTTTTTGAAAATGACAAGGTGGTGTGATCCCTTAATGCAACACAAATGGATTAAATTTCGCTGAAATCTGATAGTTAAATTATGTTATACATATTTGTAAAATACATGAAAGGCAGGGGCGTGCAGTGAGTATATTGAAGCTTGACTCTTACGTAAACTTATATTTTGAAAAAAAAATTATAAAAGATATGTCTCATAATAGTCCTATCAAAATTATTATCATACTAAGTATTTACTTTTGAATATATCATGATATCCAGTCAGATAAATATTTTATTTTTATTTTTCTCCCAATCTATATGTTTACCTAAAAGTCATGCTTCAATGTATACACTGCATACTCCTAATAAAAGGTATCTAATCTTTAAACATTTTATGATACCACCCAATTGGGTACATAAAAAGAACTAAATTAAATTTAACAAATTGTCAATGATTATGTATCTCATACTACAAAAATGTAAAAATGTACATAACATGAATTATGAAAATATCAACATTCATTGTCCATAGATTTTTTAGAAAACCATACACTTATTCAAGTAAGCTACAAAAATAAGCCTAATAGCACTGTCATGAATATTTCTTTTAAATATTTAATAATTTTCTTATTTAATAATAATTTTTTCCTACGTGGTAGAATCGCTACTGTACAAAGATGCCCTTCTAATACATTGATAAGTTGAATAATACGCATATTGAAAATGGGTGGAACACGTTACTGCGTGACCTCAGTAGGGATTCGGCAGTCAAAGCGACAGTATGTTGAATTTGGTTATGACAAATACGCTGATTATAATGTCTGATTTCACAAAGTCAGGGAAACGAAAATGAGTGCATATAAGGCGCATGGTGTCTGCTAGTATTTACCATTTATTATTTTATTTTATGGACCAAAAGTACTATTATAACATAAATGTAAAAATATCATTGTTAAATATGACAAATATTATTATTGTATAAAATTACACATATTAAAAACATACAAAAATAAAATAATAAAATGGTATAAATAATTTGTGTACTTAACTTTTTTTCACTAAAATTATAAGCAAGTATTTTGATAACCAGATGTTAGATATATTAGTTAATTTAAACCAACCAAGTAGCTTGTTTAGTGGTCGCGACGCTCGCCCTGGTGGCGCCAGATCGCGCCCCATTCCAGGACATTGACAAGTTAGTCCTATTTTCATAGCACAAGTGCTTAGTTTAGCATGAAAATAGTAAGAATATTGACGCGACATGTAGTCCATGTGTGCATTTCTTAATTAAATAATCTTATCATTAATTATTAAAATATCTTTAAAAAATACAAATACAAAAAAATGAAGTACATAGAAATAATGACTTAAGATAGCTCTGATTTTTTATCAAGTTACAAATAGAATAAGAATCTAAAAGAAAAAAAGAATATTGGTAAAAATAAACAATTCAGATGTTTATAGAGAAAACAAAACTCAATAAATAAAATTATAGCAAATATTTTGAAAACAAGATTTTTACAATTGTAATTTGTAAATATAATATTAAAAATTAAATGAATAAATAGAATAATTAAAAACTTTTAAACAAACAAAACAAGAATAAGAAGTAATTTCATGAGTAATTTCTTATTAAAAATAATACAGAATTGTTTCTATAAAACTATCAATATAAGGAATTCAGTTTTTTTTATAATTTTCAAATTTATTATGTACCTATTATTATTTAATACATATTTGAAAAAAGTATAACATATCTTAGGAACAGACCTGTTACACAAATTCAAGCAATTGAATCGTTAAATGAAACCTGATCTACCTTCCAAAATCAATATTTTTTATTTAAAAAAAGAAGATCAGAGCCAATTTATTAAAAAAAAGAATATAATGGTCACCCTATGTTAGAGATTATCAACACACATTTTGCGTATTATGCACAGTCAATCAGTGAATTCAAAGGGCATCTTTGTAAAATGTACACTCTAATTACATATGATACTTTTTAAATAAAAGAAGAAAGGGTTTTATGGAAATATAAAAAATATTGCAATGTTGTAGAATTATTATAAAAATCAGATCTACAATGTTAAAAAAAATAATTAAAATCTAATAAAGTACAGTCGTGTATTATATACTAAGCATTGATTTTTTCAAAATCAATTTCCAATCACGTCTAGACGTTAATACCAAATAATTATAATTTTATTTTAAGCAGCAAAATGTCAAAAGTTACATCAGTCCTAGTCCACATACTTTTATTTTTAATAATTGTGACTGAAAATAAATAATAAATTAATGTTAAAGTTAAATAGTACATAAATATAAAACTATAATGCCATTTGGTTGTCTTTATTTATAATACTGAATTTTTTTCTGAAAACAATATCAAGATATTATAAAAACCATATAAGATTAATAAATTTTTTTCTAAGCAATACATAAATAGTTTCAAGTAGCAAAAATTAATTTAGATATACATCCTGAGTTATACAACTTAAATAAGAGTGTCAATACTAGTCATGGAAATACGGATCCAAAAGCGGACTTTCAAAATCAAACAAACGATTTATTCCCCCACACCTAATAATAATTTTAGAATTAGTTTTTTGCTGTTGGTTAGATTAGATAAGAATAGGTTAAGTTGACTAGATAAGAAAAGAACATAAAAAATTAGAAATTATTTGGACGATTGAGGGATCCGGACATGTAACAATCCGACAAAATTTTTACTTTGTAGCAGAGTAGAGTTTTAATATTTCACTGTCAAGTAGTCATAATTTGACAAAATTAGATATTTGTCAGTGTGTCCTCAACAGACATTTGTAAAACCTCAATATACTATATATATGGATATGTATTGAAATTCTTGAGGAAATATTTTTGAAGGTTCTTCTTTAAGCGCGTTGGGGAAATTTTAAGATGCAACGAAATGCATGCGCATTATGCAATGGAATATTTTCACACCATGTAGTCACAACTCACTAATCAAAAGCTAAGATAGAAGCTTTCCTAGTGATATTTAACCAATAGCAATTCTTATAAGTGACCATGACAAGTTATGAAAATTGCACATGCTCCGGGCGCTGTTATAGTTGCTTATTTTCTATTTGCTGATGTAGTTTTCTTAATATAATTGTGATATAATTCATTTATTATAATTCATTAATTGATTGAATTATGTGCTTACTTACTGTATCATTTTCTCTTTTTATGCAAGCAAGATTTTTTATTTGTTAACATTTAATTTATTTATTATTTTAGTGTCATTGATGAAAATTCTCAATTATGCCGTATAACTTAAGTTCGAACTCAAGGTTGGTTCAATGTTTCAACACAGCATGTGGTTTTTTATGTATGCCAAATAAGTATAATTTCTAACAAGCTTGCATAAGCACACCCACCCAATTTTTTTTAGTGTTTTTCTCTATGGATTGAGCTGCAACACTCGCCATCCATGAAAGAAATTTGCATAGAAAAGAAACAATAGTTTCAGGATGCAATGCTAAAAACGATGAGAAGACAGAATTTAAAAGATACAAAGAACATCACAAAGAAAGGATTGAAGTAAACAAAGATATGAAAGGACACAGTGGGCACTTGTCAGTAAAGTGCATGCATAAAGTTATGGTACTACTAAGGTTAATTAAATTTAATTTGTATAGATAGACTTATAGCTGATTTCTCATAGAAACTTTAGTTGCAAGTCCTGTTTATTTTGTGTCTTACTAATGTAATAAGAATAAGGTAGCATGTAATGAGCATAAGGTAGCATGACAGAAATAAATAAAGCAGGTCTCAATGTGCCCAATGGTTTACAATGCTAGGTTAGGTCAGAGAATCCACTATGTATCTGGTCTGTTGCCTCCTTTTTGTGTGAGTTTTGTGAGAGCCGGCAGCTGCGGGAAGCTGCTCTTGGTGGGGGCGGGGTTGAGCCTCGTGCTGAGATACACAAAGGCCTCGTATAGGGAGATGCGGTCCATGGCTGTGACATCATAGTGCCGCAGCTTCTCCCGTGTACACCAGTTGCACGCCTTGCTGATCGTGTTCTCCTGCAACTTGGGGTCTGGTCGACCTGTCCTGTTAGCCACCACTATTATGGTCGCCTGAAAGAATGTGGTATTATTAACCCTGTAGATCATAACAAATTATTTACAGTCGTTCACGTATTATAATATACATACGTTATTCTCATACTAGCCGGCTTTCACATGTAGCAAATTTTGCATTGTAAGAGAAAACAAATCTTATTTCACAAACGCTCTGCATGTACACAGAAAAATCAGGTAATTTGAAGTCAAATCACATATTCATTCTTACAATAGTGTACGACACTCTGTTCCTTTTTCCGCGTAGCGTCGCGCCCGATCACAAAGAAGGTCCGTTCGATAACGAGTGCAAGTAAGGCAATTACCTTACTTTTGAGATTTGCCAAGATTTCACGCTTGTAACGAATCTACAGTTTATTATATCATTGTTTACAGTGACTTTTTTATCTTTCATTTTAAACACTAAAAACAATCAACTTACGTCTTTTTTATCCTTGTTCCTTTCAATATCCTTGTGCAGGTACATAAGTAAATTAAGTGATTCTGGTTTGCAGGTGTCGTAAATTAATACGTAACCATCAGCAAAGGCCATGTAGTGTTTTTGAAGGCCGTGGAAATTGGATGGGGAGGTGTTTTCAGTGGCTGGAGGAGTCAAGCCCGCCGTGTCGTAAAAACATAACCTTTCCTTAGTGCCACGGTCTGTTTCTATGTTAGCCACATAAATGTCTTCTATCGTCGGATAGAACTCTGACGCGGGAGTGACATTTCCATAAATCAGTTGCTCGAGAATCGCGGTTTTGCCGACACCTTTCATCCCGCATACCACAACTTTACTCGATTTACCCATGATGCGGTCTTAACTCGCTTGCGCATTAAGGCGAAATATTTATTGCGATAATTGAAAGATTATACTGATTTAAATATACCGTTACTCGAAAATAATACCGTGGCATTCATCGTGCTGTCATGTCTCCGTTGATTGTTCGGCGCGTTTTATCGGTCGAAGGTGGTATCCCGTGACATCTTAAGTAAGTTATAATTACATTTTACTTAAAACTATTGGAAAATATGTATCCATTATAATGCAAAAATGTTTAAAGTTTAAATATCAATAAAAAATTGACAGAATCAGCTGTCAAAAATGACAACAAATAAACGCCATAGATAAATGTCAAATAACTTCTCCAAACGCATACTCGCTCTCTTTTTGATAACCTATTCTAAAGCGAATGTGAAAGAGACATCGTTACTTTACTATTTGTAGTCACGCGTGTTTATTCGGGTTTATTGGTGTTTATCTTCTGTCAACGCCAACGCTGACGACATGGCGGAGTTCGGTGATTCTGAAGTGAAAATACAAAATAAATATTCGATTCTATTGCCTACTTACAATGAAAAAGAAAATTTACCCATAATTATATGGCTTATCGTCAAATATTTGGATGAGGTGTAAGTATATTAATTTTAATTGCAATGCACAATTTTTGTTGGTTAAAAATCAGTTTGAAAAATGTTATTTAATTTTTGTCTTTTTAACACCAAAAATACTACCCGAAGCAGCTTACACAATTTATAAATTGTATTTATATAACAACAACTAAATACAGAAAGTGAGTTCGAAGTATAGTAGTATGGTGGAAGGCGATTCTATTTTATAATAAATCGTAATTAATACAATTGTTTGCCTTCCAGAAATATAGATTATGAAATAATAATAATTGACGACGGAAGCCCGGATGGAACGCTGGATGCCGCAAAAAAGTTACAAAAAATCTATGGAGAGAAAAAAATAGTCCTACGACCCCGAGAGAGAAAACTTGGACTTGGGACAGCCTATGTGCATGGAATAAAACATGCTTCTGGAAACTTTATCATCATAATGGATGCTGATTTGAGCCACCATGTAAATATTTCAATAAATTCTTTTTGATACATTTTTAAGCTGGGATTTATTTTCAGATTTAATCATTTTCTTTTTGATGTATTATGCCAAATATCCATCTGCTAGTGGTATATTTTGAAATTTTGTTTATTCATTCACATGTCCCATTATTTCTTTTACAGTATATTGGTCAATTAAAAAAAAATACAGCTGTTGCCATCAGTGAAGGACTGGAAATTTGTTACTTTTATTTTCAATTTGTCGCTCCCATAGACGTACTATAAATATAGACTAGTTACAAACCAAAATATCCGCTACACAGCACTATTACACGAATTACTGTGAACATAGACGCACATCGCGGGAGTTGGTTAGTTTCACTATAAGAAGGAAAGAGAAAATATCGTAGACTACCAATGTAGAAAATACAGAAATCTCCGTACTCTGAAGTCGGTTTGAATTTCTCCACAAATTATTGAAATAAAACTCACCTATGAAAGGTTATATCCTCTTCTTTATTACGTAATGAAGCAATACAACGATTCACACAATAAACAGACATATTTCAAGTTGGATTTTTTAAATTGTTAAGACAAAAAGCGCAAAAGCCAAAAAGTAAACACTGCGATTAGCTACAACTTCATATGCATTCACTCTACAAAATTATGTTTTATTGTTCTTTCTTATAATTTGTTTTTTAGTGACTAGTCTATATTTATAGTATGTCTGTGGTCGCTCCCACACATTGTTTATTTTACGAGACAAGTGGAAAGAAATAGGAATACCTGGCTAAATAAATCTAGTCGCTAAATATGGCAATGTCATTATTTCAGCATTCAAAAAATATAGGGTGACACGTAACATATTTCCGTTTTAAGATGTAGTTTTATTATAAAATAATAATTCCTTGGTAAATTCACAAAAATGAATCAAAAAATGTAAATAATTAAGGATATAATGAAAAGTTTTGCCCATGGAGAAATTAATGTTAGCAAAGGCTTTTGTATTTTTTGTACAATAATAATTTGAATGCTTCCAGCCAAAGTTTATACCCGAGATGATCGAGCTGCAACAAACTGAGGATTATGATGTTGTTTCTGGAACACGGTATGCCCAAGGGGGTGGAGTTTTTGGCTGGGATTTCAGGAGGAAGTTAGTGAGTCGAGGGGCCAACTTCTTGTCCCAACTGCTGCTCAGGCCGCGAGCATCTGACCTCACTGGCTCCTTCAGGTGAGCTGTTTTAACCATTCCTACTAATACAGGGTGGCCCAAAAGTCACAACACCATTTAAAGTTGAAATAACTTTCCGCGATTAATCATTTTTTTCAATTTGATTTTTGGTTATTAAAGGGTTATTCTTGGAAATTAATTATGGAGAAATTCACGATTGAGCAATGTGTTAAAGTAATCGAATTCTATGTAGAAAACGCAAAGAGCCTATATTCGTCATTTTGGGTTATAAAGCTACACTTCGTTTATTCTGGTGATTTCAAATTCAGGGATCTGTGAGTGATTTACCACGTGCTGGGAGGCAATGTTCAGGGAGATCACAGAACAACATTCAGCGTGTACGCCGAAGCATTGAAGAAGAGCCTTTAATGTCAACTCGAAGGTGGTCCCAGCCGTTGGAGATGTCCCAAACCTCACTCCAGAGGATTCAAAGGATGCTGCATGTCTATCCGTATAAGATACAACTAGTGCAGGAACCGAAGCTAGCGGATTATCAGAATCGATTAGCGTATGCTGTCCAGATCCAAGAATTGGAAAGGCAAGAAGCTAATTACATTCGCAATCTCATTATGGCCGACGAGGCCCACTTTCAGCTAAACAGATTTGTTAACAAACTTAATTAGTCTACCAAAGTAGTCAGCATCCTGTAAAAGTAACAGTTTGGTGTGGTGTAACTGCAGGAAGGGTTCTTGGACCTTACTTCTTTGAAGATGAGGTAGAAAACGCAGGTAACCCTCACTGGCGAAAGAAATGCTGGAATGAAGAATTTCATGCGTCCTGCAGTCTTGGATAAACCAGAGGTATAGTGGCAGCTATGGTTCTACTGCTCATACAGCTTGCCTGACCTCTGAATTCTTTAGGCAATTTTTTGGGAGAAGGATAATTTAATTCGCAAAATTCTGAAATTACTTGGCCGCCACGCTTACCTGACTTAACTGCTCCAGACTTCTTCCTGCGGGGGTATTTGAAAGTTAAAATATACCGCTATAATTCTTAAAGCATTCAGCAATTGAAGGCCAAAATCTGTGAATAAATTGAAGGAATGAGCTAAGAAACATTACGACAGGTGATGATTCACACCTTAAAATAGCGCATCGGTGTGAAGAGCAAAATGGCGGTTATTTAAGGGGTTACATGGGTTTACTCGGGGAAAAAAGGCCTATTTTCAACAAATTTTTTTTTATACAAAAAATAAAATATTTTATTCAAACTTTTTACTATCTTAAAGATATACATTTGACAAAGAATTTCTGAAATTTTCAAAAGAAAATATTTAAAACTCCGCCATTGTGACGTCATTTCCGGTGACCCCTCGGAAAAAAGGTGTGTCCGCGTTGACAGTAGAACTCATGACAAAATCATCTGAAGTGAAAAAAAATAAATATATGTTTTAGTTAAGACCATAAACTAGAACCTGAACGAAGGGAAAAAAAAAGAAGTGAAAATTGGATTTTTGTCAGACCTTTTTACAAAAAAATGAAAATTTCGGTAAATTTTGCTCAAAATTTTTTTTTTAAAAATAGTTGTGATTGTAAAAAAAAAATATCCTTCATTCAAGTCCTCGTGAATTGTATCTCGAAAACCAATGTAAAATTTCATCAAGATTGGTTGAGTAGTTTTAGAGAAATTTTGTCAACCGACTTTGAAAACACAGTTTCGAGATAAACGGGTTTAAAGTTTTGAGTAACAATAAAATTTGAAAAAAAAAAAAATTTTTTTACTTACATTGAATCGTAGATTCCTGGGTCATAAAGTAAGGAACCTGCAGTAGCTGCAATGTCCAGGGCATCCTTTTGCTCCTGTCTACGATGAATCCTGGCTTCACGAGTCTCGCTCGAAGATTTTTTTCGGCTGCGCAAACACGGTTTTCATCAGAATTTCGGGCATATGCCATGTTTTAAATCCATACCGTGCATAAATAATAATAAAGCTGATTTTCCTTCATTAAAAGTGCAAGCAGCGACCAATGCAGCAATATTAACGATCTTTGAACCAGCAGGAAGTTTTTTGGAGTAATTTTCCAGATTAACTGGCTCAAGCTTTCATTATTGTTTTGTGTGAAACCCCGTGATTCAAGAAGTAATCACAAACTGACGTATTTCAAACTAGTTGCCCTTAGAAAGTGAAAGCAATGGACAGTAAGGACGGACAAACAATAGACGAGCAGCTACCTGCGGCGCGCTGAGCCTACCTACGCACCTTCCCAAGGCTGTATCTCCGAAACTTTTATTCGGATCGACTTCAAAATTTAGGATAATATTTTCGAGATGTTGTAGAAATTAATAAGACAATAAAAAAAAAATCGATTTTTTGAAGCCGCGAAACCCATGTAACCTTAAAGGATGTTATCTTAAAAACTAAATAAAATTTATTTCCAAAAAGTGTATTCTGTTTATGAATGAATAAAAGTGAATTTTTAAGAAATGAAAAAGGTATTCCATTTTAAAATGGTGTTGTGACTTTTGGGCCACCTGTATTACCCAAGTAGCTAGATGCAAGATAGCGAAAATGAATAATATCTTAGGACACTTTTGACATGAGATGATTTTGTTAAGTATTATTGTAGTAGTCAATACATATTAAGATTTTTAATGTAGAAAAAAGCACATGAGGAAATTTTTAATGTATTCATTTCTATTCTTCATATGCATATGAATCTCGAGAGTGCATGAGTACAAGTACCAATTTAAAATCACGAAAAAATGATGAGACGTTTCATTCCCACGTAACTATTTTTTTCTGAACACCAATGTATTATCCAATCTCATAACATATTAAAGAATTGTATGCGAGAACTATTTGAAAAGTAAACTCAGTTTTTGCATATGGTGAGTAGTGCAGCAGGTAGGTAAGGCAGTGAAATAAAGCGCGACTTGAGTCGAGACGTTGTTGATCGGATGATTAATTAGTTGTGTTCGCTTCAACAGGTTTAAAGTAATATTTATATGTAATACTATTATAATTAAATAAATATTAATTATTAATACATGTAGATTTAGCCGAATATTATTATTTTTAAAAAGCCAAAAGTACACCTGTTGAATTGCAATTCGAGGTCCGTATCTTCACTCATTCCACAAGCTTTGAGCCCGAAAAAACGTTTTATGTTGAGATTATTTTATTCAAGATTCGAGTATCGATAACCTTTTCTGGCTGAGAACATATTTTCAAAATCCTAAAAAATGAGTCACTGAAATATTATTAATTTTAATACCAAAAATGCCATATCTACGGTCCCTACATAATCTGTCGAATCTGCGAAAATTCGATTTTCATTTTATTATTTTAAACAATCCAATTTACTCTATGTTTTTGGAAAATGTAACATTCAGTTCCTTTCGTTTATAAATGAGAAATAAAGTTTTCACTTTATTTCAATATTGTTTTGTTTGTGAATAATCTTTGTACTGTTTTGTTTCTTAATAATCTCTATATTGTTTTGATTGACACTTGTTAAAATAATTATATTTATGACCTACAAAAATGTAATTTTTTGTATAATATTATGCAAGTAATGAAGATTATATAAAATTACATACTTTGTAGGATTAAAATTAAGAATATTTGCTCCACAAGGAAACTTATTATAATATAACATAAAATTCAGTCCGATAAAAAACTACTGCGCTAATTATAACAATAATTTATCTATTTTAATAAGTGCCAAAATTTAAAAAACTAACTAATCCCGGGATTTGAAAAATGCGACTATGTGGAAAAATAAATAATGTTTGTAGTTTTAAGATATATGTACGTAATAAAATATTTGTATCTATGCTGGTTTAATTTTTATAATAACACAATATTCCTTTCTGAATAATGACAAAAATATTTTGGTAATTCATATACATAATGACAGTTTTATTATTTTTTCACTAAACCGCAACGGGGTTGTAGGGAAAGAGGGTTTTTGGGAACAATTTTATTGCAAATTAATTATATTTTATTTGTTTCAGACTCTACAAAAAAGATAAATTACTGAAAATCATCAGCAATTGTGTGTCAAAGGGATACGTCTTTCAGATGGAAATGATTATTAGGTAATAATAAATATAAATTTACAGTAGACCCGGTTAAATAGTGGCTGCATGCCCTGCTTCCTACAGGACTAAATTTTTAAAGCTCTTTTTTTGTTTATTTTTGTTTCCTGGAGGAGTAAAAATAAAAGCAAATTTTTCCTCATTCGGGGACAAAAGACTTATAGATGTACCAGAATAAATTGGCGTGCGAGGGAGGGTGTCCCTGTCGCGTAACAGAAATTGTCAGGGTGTAAATTTATTACACAATAATGTCCGGTGGCCGGTGTCGGAACCTTTAATAGAAGTTTTGTCGGGCAACACTAAAGAAACAAACCAGTAATGGCGGCCGCTCTATCTGTCAACCTTTCAAACGGTAATATCGGTCCATTATTTGCTTCGCAAAACTTTAATACTTCATTGGCAGTTGTTCTTGCACCATCCCGGACTGTTTTGGACATAATAATTCAGTGTATATTGGAAATCAAGATGTCACAGCTTACGCTCACACTGAACTGAATGATAGGGCGAGGGGTTACCGCCAGGTACGGGCGGGCGGGTTTTAGTTCCAAAGTCGCCGCACGCCAATTTACATTTGGCAAGCAATACTTCCAAATAGCTATCATCCAGATGAGTTTCTTTCACAGTTAACTTCTTGATATTGTCAATAGACTTCAATTACCCTGCTGATTACGTTATCTGCAGTTTTTTGTAACCCTAATCATTGTTAACTGCCAACATTATTTGTAAATATTGTGTTTTAAAATAGTTGATATTATAAATTTAAAATATTTTTTTGCATCAAATACTTTTCCATTTCATGCATAGTAAATTCATAATTCAAATAGTCAGATTTTATATTTACAGAAAATTAAGTGTACTCTTTCATTATTATTGTTATTTGCAGGGCACGTCAGTTAGACTACACCATAGGTGAAGTCCCCATCACATTTGTGGACAGGGTGTACGGAGAATCTAAACTGGGGGGCTCGGAAATCATCCAGTTTGTCAAAGCGCTTCTGTATCTTTTTGCAACCACTTGAGCGCCATTTTCTATATTATTTGTATGTTATTAATTATTATAATTAATAATTTATAAAAATATATAAAATATAAAAAAAATAATTAATTATAAATTAAAATTTCATATTTTCTTAAATTATTATATTATAAAATTATGTTGGTGATAAACTAAATATATAAACATTCCAAAAAGTTGTGTTTTTACTTATCTCTGCACCTTACTATTTATGGAATAATAGTATGATGAAAATATAACATGAATTTTTTAAAATTATATTTATAAAAAAATTTCAGATACTAAATTATTGCTTCTCTCCTAATAAAAGGTGGGCGCTTCAATATTGTGTAGATTACAGAATTCTGCTGATGGAGGGAAAGCGCCCGCGCTTTTATTTGGAATGTGGAAAAAAAATTTGTTTTAAAATTTTACTTCGAAGTACATTATGTAAATGAGTTGGTGAGTTTTTGAAATATTTTTTTTCATGTAAAATAATATTTCACTTTTTAGTTTTAATATTCCCCGGTGTGCAAATTCACTTAGGAAACTAGCGCCATCTTTTTTGCTGAGGTCATTCACCAATTCTCCATATAAAACTTTGATTAAATAATTATAATGGACGATTCATATCTGATAATTGATTCTATTGTCATATGTGCAAAATTTCAGCTCGATTGAACTTAGATTGAGAAGTAGGTAAAATATAAATTATGTGTAACTTTCCGTCCAGACAAACAGGTGAAGCTAATATAAGCGTGGTAATAAATAAGAAGACTAATGGAGTGTATGCACGGTTGATACTTCTTTGTCTCGAAAGTATAGAATTGACAATGGAGTGAGTTTTTTGTTTGTCTGCAGTATTTTATAGACCAACTGATGTTTGCCAATATTGACTGTCAAATCTCCGAGACGACAGATCAAAGTCTCATCCATATACACACACCATAATATTTGCTTGTGCATTGTGTTTTATTATTAAAATCATATTCATTTCTCACTTTGGTATATACATATACAATTCATATGGCAATCATTATCTGTAAAGCCTCTTACAATATACTTTCTAGAACAAATTATATTTATTGATATTATTTGTCATTTATATAATTCACAAAATGTACATGGGTCTCTTATAGTGTGTGGTATCTGAAGACAATACAAATAGTATTATGACTGAGGGTGGGAAACCAATAATAAAATTAAGAGGGAGGGATTGGTTCAAACAGGGCTGTGAATTTGAAAAAGTTAACCACTTCATGCTGAAGTTTTTAAATAAAATAATTACCAAATAATCAAGTTTTAAAATAAAAAATATCACTATCCTATCCTTTTACCACTAGTTTCCACTTTGCAAAGACCTTGAATACCAAAATTATAAATATACAATAATAGGTACATTAAAAAATAAATCTAAAGTGGTTGAAAAGTCAGAATATTATGTAAATATTTATTCAAATACAGTAGACCGCGTTAATTTGAAATTCAGGGGACCCAAAAAAACATTATGCGGAACCCCATTATTTTAAAATTCAAGGAAAGAAAAAATAAAAAATTGCAAATTTCCCCAAAAGAGTAAAACTCTTAAAAAAAGCTGTTAATTTTGTATTTTTGAAGACGCGATATTTACAGTAAAAGCTCTTTAATACGAAATTCAGGGGACCGAAATTCAACAAAAAAATTCGAATTTCGAATTAGGGAAGTAGAATTAGTAGGAAGTTTTTAAACCATCAACATACTTTCTAAACATTTCCAAGTGTACAAACAAATGCATTTTTTAACATGTATTTTTAAACACATTTATTTGGCCAATATTGCATTCATTTTTGTCAGTTGTTTCAATAAAATTAAAATAATTTACTTTGATAAGTAATCTTGAGACATCAATTCAATTTTAAAACAGAAAAAATGAAAACAGCAAATATTGTACATCACTTCACTGCGTTTTTCAATTTTGGCGCGATTTATTTGCTTATTTCTCAATGTTTCTGTCCACGTCTTTAATCAAATCCATTTTCATTTAAATAGTTAAAGTTTTGTAAGCGCTGCGAACTGACGCCATTTTAATTTGAAACGAAACACTAGTCAAAATAAAATGCGAAAATAACTAAAATCTAACACGTGAACGTAATAAAATGTCTAATATTCTTCACTCTTATCAAATAACAAAAAATATATTAAAATCGTAAATGAAGAGACTAAAATATCGAAAGTTTTCACGGAAATCACAGATAAAAGCACAAAAAAAAGTCAATGACATAATGTTTTCACGCGATATATTTTCAATCTTAATAAAACACAAAGATGTAACAATTTAAAACTCCAAAACTGGCGACAAAACTTCAACTAATCTCGTCTTTTGGCGGGATATCATAAAAACAGCAGTCATAAGGGTACGCGCCCACTAGCGTTTTTTCGCCACGCGGCGAAAAAACCTGCGACATTTTGACGCGCGGCGAAAACAGCAGGCGCGCGAACTACGGCATAATGCCGCTGATCATTTACGGGCAGTTCTTTAAAATATTTGGTGAACTTAACGAAAAATTCTTCCAATATTATCGTATGAATAAAGAATGTTTTTATGAACTTTTAAAACTAGTTGGACCTTCTATCACATATAAAAATACTCCATTCAGAAATGTTTAATGTTTCTATCACTATATTCTTTTTAAGTGATATCATACAATGGTGGTCTTCTTTCAACTTTCGTAATTAGCATTTCAATATTAAAATCTTCATCTAGATCAGCAGAATTATTGCTTGTAGCCCATTGTTCTTTCACATAAAATATATGGTACAGCGAAACGGCGCTTAGTGCGCGCGGTCATGACTTTAAAAAGATGCGTTTTTTTGCCGCTGACCGGCCGTCGGCCGGCCGGCGACCAGGCCGACCAGGCCGCGCCGCAAGAGAGTTGTAACATTTCACAGATTTTTCGCCGCTGCGTTATTTTGCCGCTAAGTGCGCGCACTACGATTCAAAAGCCTTTGTTACAACACTGCGGTGCGACATTATGCCGCCGCGCGGCGAAAAAACGCTAGTGCGCGCGTATCCTTAAACAGCCTTACCCTGTGCGCGCGGCCACCGGCCAGTTGGGGATGTTTTATGACTTTTATTACTGTCATATATACTCGAGCCATCGTAAGATGGCATTTTTGACAGATCGTAATAGTGTTGTGACACACTTAAAATCATTAACGAAAAAATTCAGTCGAAAAAAAAATTCGTCGCACGGTGTGAGTTGAGAAAGTTTTTGTACATAAAAAAGGTTATAGAAGAATAATAAAACACATTTTTCTTAGTTAAAAATATTTACTTGAATGTTTCAATCTGATTCATCCCCATTACTATCACTCTCCATTGAACTATCGTCGCTGTTATCATTTCCTAAATTAATTATAATATCATTATCTAAAATATTATCGATTCTAATATCTCTTTCGTAATCTTCCTTTATTCGTCGCACGGTTCTATTCACTACATTAGCCCAGTCTTTTTGAGTTGTACGTTGACAAGCTTCTTCTAATAATTTTAACATTTTTGATGTCGTAAATGGAGGTTCTGTATTATGCCTTGCTGCATATCCCTTGATTTGAGCCCATATCAATTCAATTGCGTTGTATTCGCAATGGTAAGGCGGTAATCGTATTACTTGGTGCCCATATTCCGACGCGATTTCATCAATGACGTACCGTGATTTTGCCGGCTTGTTTTGTTTTAATAATTGAAGTAACTCCGCTTTCAACATGTCCATATTTGCATCTATGCCATTTTTTTGAAGCCACGCAACGATATCAGCTTTCTTTTGGGACTGAGCAGGCGGCTTATCGATCTTCATCGAGTGGTACGGGGCATTGTCCATTATTATTAAAGATGGTTCGGGAAGGCTACACAACATTGTGGTAAACCACTCCGTAAACTTTTCTCCCTTCATTTCTTCGTGATAATCTCCAGTGGTTTTTGATACAAAAGCCATCAAGGATCCTTCGACGAATCCATTAGCGGTCCCGGCGTGACAAATTATAAGTCTGCCTCCTTTTCCAATTGGAACTTTAGACGTAGATGCTGCGGTGTCATCGGTCCAAGAACGGCTAACTGTATGATTGGCATTAAGCCACGTCTCATCCAAAAACACCACATTTTGCCAATCTTCTATTTGGTTCACATTTCGTAAAAAAATACACCTTGTCATCACGATATCGTTCCTTTCCATTAATATCTTGCGTTTATTACACTGCCTGTACGCAAAACCTAGCTTACTCAAAATTGTTGTGTTATTTTGGATACTTATTCTGCGTATTCTACGCATATTATACAGGCAATCGATATCCTATAACATTTTGAATCATTTCGTTCATTCCATATTTAATGTTGATGGACATCACTATTCTGGCGTGCGCGCAATAAAGTATAGCATTTGTCCTCCAATGTTTAGCTGTCATTAATTACGAAACTTCATGTAAGTCTAAACGTCAAAAGTGCCATCATAGAGTGGCCGTACTGTAGATGTTCAAAGGCCTGTGAGCGGTCATTTCCGTCAGCGCAGGTATAAAAACACTAGCAAATGGTGAGAAAATGTTAACATTTACACAAATGACTTTTGTGTCAAATTTCATAATTTTGTCTGAATTTTTTTTCGTATTTGGAATTAGCCATTTTTTCGAATTATAGGAAGCATTTTGTATGAAAATTCATTTGAGGGGGATAAAATATCATTAAATTTTTCGAATTATACCGAATTTCGAATTATAGTTGTTTGTATTAACGAGCTTTTACTGTATTATGCTATTTTACATGACATTTCTATTACTAAAGTACCTGATATTCGACATACTTGCTGTTCCCACTTTTGAAAAAATCATATTATTTTTTCCATTTCGTCACGTCTGGATGGCCATATTTGAAAATGTTTACGGTTATCTTTGCATTTATGGAAGGCTTCTTCAAATTTTACTCCATTTTAACTTTCGATTCTGCCTTTTTTCTGACTTAGACCAACACACAGAACTGTTATTATGTTATTAAAATGTATTGATTTATGGCGCAAGATCCTAAAAATTATTTTGATTTATAAATTATCGGGGTTAATCAATAAAATTAACATTTTGGGACTTGTGTTCTATTAATTAATTATGACAAATTTATAAGCATAGATATACATAAACATTTTCATATTGTGTCCTATCTGTGCAACAAAAGTTGGCTTTCATTACTTTATTTACTGCGGCCCGGAATAGTTCTACAGTAGACTGTAGACTAAACCACTTTCTGTACCCACATTTTACATTACATTTTTTATCATCATCACATTTTTTATCGTAAGATACAATATGTCAAGTCAATAGTACTGAATAATGACAATAAATAAGTAAATATATACTTGGCGAGTGTATCTTGTATTTTTATAATTTGAAATGGTGCATGAAGTGGTTAATAATAAGGGAATATTGTAGAAAATTAAAGTTTATGTTATTTATAACATAAAGATAACATTGAATACGCCGAATTTTTTTTCCAGTTAAATGACAAAAAAAGTTTGTTTATCATATTTTATTCTAATGTGCACATTAAAGTTGTAAGTGATATCACGTTGTATATTCAAAAATATAAAAATATAATATTATGTTCAAACATTAAACTTAAATGATAACGAAGATAACTTTTGATATTACAATTCACATAAAAAACTTTTCATTACAAATTATTATGCGATTACCCTAGCGGTGCTGATGATAAATTTTCACAAACACAAGTGATGTCACCTGTCTACAAAGACGTGACAAACATCTGTGCTATGTCTGTAGAATCTGCTAATTTTAGTCAAATCACATTTTATTTGCAACTCTTCAGAACACAGTTCCGTGACAAAGCAAATTTAGATGAATCACTTAGAAAGATACAAATAAATCTATCTATAGAAAAAATATAGCTAGCTATATTTTTTTTGTAGGAGTGTATAGTGTGCCAGCAAGTGCCGTGGCATAAAGATGCCTCACACCGACAGCGTCGCACACTGTCTATTTCGTATAACTTATTAAAATCAATTGACATAAAATGTAATGATTTGTGGCGTAAGGGTTTAAAATTTTTCTCGATCTACAAATTACAGAGTACATATTTGAATTGATGGCGTTAATCAACTATGAAATTGATATCTTGGGTACTGTGAAATTATGATGAAATTCGAACTATTGGTGTTGGAATTAACAGGGTTTCACTGTACCAGTATGAAGATAAAATGATGTAACATTAATTATCATCACCGGTTTAGCATAAAGATCTTAAAATCCTATAAAATTATAGGATAGATTTGCAAAAAACATATGTAATGTACATACGTGTTTTAATTTACTAAGTGATATTTTAATTAAGCCCGCAATTAATTAAATTTTATTTTATTTAAAATATTTATGATTGGAAATAAAAAAGAAAAGTTATACATATACATATTATGCTTCTAGTTAAGTCTTTGATATAAAAAACGGCTTCGTAATTAAGTTGTCTGCTATTTCACGGTTATGTTTGCGATCTAATCTGGACTATTTATTTAATAAAGGCTGTATGAGGCAGCTCACAAAACAAAGGAAGAATAAGCCCCTTTGTTATTTCGTTGCAAAATGTGAGCAGTCACGTATTATAGAATTTCATTGAAACATTAAAGTTGAGATTTTGAAGTACATTTGGACATCAGGGTAGAAATAAGTTACTGCAAAGATCCGTAACCTCCAGGAGAAATTTTCCTCGGATCCTGCAGGCACACGGTTAGGTTAGGTATTAAAGATAGTCAATAAGCAAATCAAAAATGGTATCAGCAGCTTTATTTTGGGTAACGCGCTAGGGTTGCACACCGTTAACCTGAGCGTTCCAAACGTTGTTTACAAAATACAACAATGGCTGCAGCATACAGAATGTTTACATTTACAAGTCCGCACGGTACGCACAAACAAGGAAAGAGGGTTGCTTAGAGTATTTGTACCATCTATGTTAATATTTACTTTAATCTTTTTTCCCATTTTATACAACCCATTTATTAAGTATACCCTGATTTATACGCATTTCAAGACTTCAAAAAGATTTTGTTTGGTGTTGACAATCAGTCCATAAATAATAAAACAAAAAAAAAATTATAAAATTTGATCTTATGTACAATAATGAAAATTTGACATATAAATTTTACAGTAATATAAACAAAACACTCTTGCGCAGAATGTATTATTATAACCAATAAATTATATACAATTATTATTCCAATATTTACTCAAATTTACACTTCCAGATAATACTAAAATCTATGTATAAAAAAATACAATAAAATAATAAGGATACAGATCTGCCCTAGTAAGGCGGACTTCATTCATATTGAATTAGACATTACCGTGTATACTCTGAGTAAGTCAAAGGTAAATTCTTGACTTTCAAATCGATGTTTACCAAGTTTATTATGTACTAACTGCAGTTATTATTATGATTGTATTATATTAGGTGTACACATTCAAAATACTAAAAACATGGTCACATTTTCATAATGTGACCATGTTTTCAGTTTTGTTTCGTTTTGAGATTACCCAAAAAAGCAGTTAAATTTTTTGTCAGTTACATGCAAGATTTTCATTTGAATTTCCACAAATCTCCAATATTACCACAACCTTAAACTTAAAACGAGCTATTTATGACATTTGTTTGATTTTTATAGTTCTATTTTCTATAGTTTTGATAGTTCATCACGACACAAGGCAGATTTTGCGACTCGATTATAAAATAAAATTAGTACAAATTGTATTTCAAAATGGCAACAAATTTCTCAAAGTATACACAGTAGTACGTATATTTCTAATATTTACTTATCATTTTAATCATCCTTTGATAATTTTGAATGATTAAATTTAAATCTCTAATAAAATAGTCCGACCATAAATTGAACATAATGAATTCCTGTGCGTAAATAACAATCCTTTTATAATTGTACAATATTATGCGTAAACTGGGACGACTTACTCGCCGGGTACCGATTCTAAGTACTGGCTGAATCCAAAGAGGAATCTGATTTTTAACACGGTTAAAACACACTTTACAACACAACAATTGATACAAGATGTTATATTAATTCTTAAGCAGCTTGTAATAAGGCATTTAAAAAATATGAAATTGTGTTAAAACACACAAAGTTACAAATGATCATACAAAATCCATGACGCAAATATAAATGGAAGTTATAGTTTATATTATTGACTGACCATTTATTATTTATTAAAATATGCAAAACAGCGCACTGACCAGGAATAAATGTGTAACTTTCTAACAGTAATTTTTGGTCCCTTAAAATTCATATTAATAAGATTTTCTTAATTAAGGGCATGTTAACCACGAATGTGCTATACATAGTCTGTACCTTTTTTAATAATACAATTGATGACTCATATACAGGGCACCCCTGGAATTGAGCCCTATGAAGACTATCAGACTCTCTGCAAAGGAATTGAGGGTTCCACTTACAAAATGTGTAATCGCTGGAGTATGGTCAGAATTGGTATTAAACATTTATAGCAATATTTAAAGAGCTAGTAACCCGGTAGGATAAATAAAGAATATTTAGCCGTATTCAGAAAATAGCAGTATTGCTATTTCGGTAACTTGACAGATATTTTATAACATTGTGATGTCTTCAATGTTGACGTTTTAAATTTGACAGGCTTGAAATGAATTAATTCAATCAATTAGAAAACTCATTATCGTAATTGTGAACCACTTAACGTTTTGGAGCTTTCCGACTGATTGAATTCATTAATTTCAAACTTATCAAAGTTAAAACATCAACATTGAAGACATTACAATGTTATTACAATAACTGTCGAGACACTGAAATAGTAATATTGCTATTTTCAGAATACACCCAATTATTAGAAGGGAAAAAAGATTATTTAACCACAAATCCAAGTGAATGAGTTTCGACTGGTATTTGACAGACATTACGCACAAGTCAGGGCAGATCTGATTGGAATGTATTACGAGTGCATATCTGGCACAACCTCTACCGGTATGGGCTGGATGTAGACCAGGCTCTCGACCCCGGGCTCCTTCTTCATCTCGCGTTCTGCCACTGCCACCGCTACCGCCTCGTGCAGGGCGGGCAGGGGGAGCGGCATAGGGAGGGGCATGGTGGGAAGGTCCTCCGGGCCCCCCTTGCTGTCCATGAAGTGCACCGACACGTGCTTGCGCAGCTCAGTCTTCAACCGGAAGCTTTCAGGGCAAATGCTGCACCTAGAATCAGAAAAGTTAACAATTTAGGAAATCAAAAGGATTTTTAGATTAGTACTGTGAAAACTAAGTCAGGAGACCAACTAATTTTTCCTATTTTCACAGTATAGGCATCTAGCTTAGTTAGAAAATAGTACGATATATTTCAAAGTGAAACTGCATGTCACAACCATAATAGTAGTGATGATCAAAACTATTATTTTAACCGATCACACATAAGAGTTGCAGTCAAATTATGAAATTATTAGATACAAATCTCAATTAACAGTTATCGTGTAACCAGTTAAAATATTTATTTTGTGTTCCGTCTCGACGCCTGGAATCCATTATGAGAGAACAGCCTGCTGTTTCGGCACTTATTCACGCGTTCCTACCCCCTCTGATTCCCTGTTTGCGACAATTTATTCCCGCTGGTATCCCTGTTTCCGGTTGCGTCGGCGCAACGGTTTTCCTTCCATATGACGTCGTTGTTTCGGCCATTTGCACGCGTCTAGACACACCAACTTTTGTTGTGATTTTTTTTGTGTTTCTATTGCAATCTACCCCCTTAATTTTTGATCCCTAGTTAACAAACATTAGACTATACAAATTTTTAACATAGTGCGACAGGACGTTGATATTTTAGTGTAAATCCCGTGAATTTCGTCAAACGATTTTTTAACAAGATGGCGGACGAGCAAGCTCGTTCGCCGGTATCCTCGAATGACGGATCTTCTTTCGAAGAACCGAGTCGAAAGAGACGCCGCGTAGCATACGACCCGCGTGTAGACCACCTGCTAAAACAGGTGACTGCTCTGACGGAGGCCTTGTTAGCGGGCGGCGCGGCTCCTGCATCAACAACGCCGCCAACGCCGGAACACGTGGCCGCGAGCGAGCCCAGCGTGGAGGACGCGAATGCGTCCTTTATTCAGCCGCCGCCGAGCCTCAGAAGGGCGAAGAATACGCTGGAGTTCGGCAAGCTCAGCACGGTCGTGAAGGAGCCGCCAGTACCGAGAGCGGACCCGAAGCGGATCGAACAGATCTCGAAGTTGCAACACTTCGATTCCGACGAGTGGTCAGGCGTTCGCTATGCGGAAACGCAGAGAACCTACGCGGCGACTCCCACATTTGTGGAATTGTCGGTGAACGACGACTTGAGAAGGATCGATAACGCGCCGACCCATACTGGCTTGCTGAAAAGATCGCTCGCCGCGCTTTCAAACGCCTTGCTCGCCCAGAGGGAGACCCTGAGATACGGGATGCAATTGCTGGTGAATTGGGCATCCGAACCCGGCACGGATCTGTCCGCTTCGGCTCTCTTCGAGCGGATTCAGTCGATGTTCACCAGCGATGCTCCGTACAATAAGGTTTCGGACGACATCCTGCAGATTGTGTGCGGCAGACGGGCAGAGTGTATACTGAACCGGCGAAAGGCCATATTGGA
Source organism: Agrypnia vestita (assembly GCA_016648135.1). NCBI lineage: Eukaryota > Metazoa > Arthropoda > Insecta > Trichoptera > Phryganeidae > Agrypnia > Agrypnia vestita. The sequence goes on along the minus strand of JADDOH010023496.1, from coordinate 57,815 downwards.
GGGCTTCAAAGACCCTTTCGTGCGAGAAGGTGCGGCCAAAATCCCTCCAAGCTCGGGATACTTGTTCAATAGGGAAGAGCTATCGGCGTATATCCTAAAGAACGGGGGGCCAGGAGAAGGTGATGGTCTCGCCCGCAACCCGAAACCTGGCCCAACCGTCAACATCTCAGCCCCAGCCGTCAACTTCTCGTCGAGCTCCGAACCAGGGATACCTCCAGTCCCGTAAGCCCTTTCTGCCGGAGCCGAGGAACAGGGAGCGAGGCCCAGGGAACCCGAACAGGAGACCTATCCGGAAGGCAGACCACGGCCGAAAACCCGCTGGTGACCGTAGCCGTAGAGGTAGAAGATGACGCGAGGCTGAACAACCAGTTCTGGGGAGGACGCTTGAGGAGGTTCCAAAGCACGTGGAAGGAGTTCGGGGCACCACCTATAGTGCTGAGAATCCTCAAGGGCGCGAGAATCCCCTTTGTGGCCAAACCTCCGTTAGTCTTCCCCACCAGGCAGCTGTTGAGCAGCTTCAGCACGAAGGAGTCTCGAGACATGTCGAGTCACATTCAGGCCCTGAAGATGTCAGGCGTGCTGGAAAGAGCAGATCATTCTCCGAGCTTCATCTCAAATCTGTTTCTAACTCCGAAGTCGGACAACTCCCTAAGGCCGATATTCAACCTGAAGGCGTTGAATGCCTTTGTGGAGGCGAAACCCTTCAAGCTGTTCAACCACTTTCGGGTCCCAGACTTCCTCCAGCCCAAAGATTGGTTGGTGAAAATCGACCTAACCCAGGCATACTTTCACCTACCAATAGCGGAATCGCACCGAAAGTTCCTGAGACTATACTACCAAGGGGAACTTCTCCAGATGACCTGCCTGCCCTTTGGCCTGTCATCAGCCCCGAGAATGTTCGCAACGCTGTCAAACTGGCTAGCGGGACTCTTGCGGAAGAGAGGAATAAGGACCGTAGTCTACCTGGACGACTTCCTTCTGGCCAATCAGTCAAGGGACCTGCTAGCGACCCAGGCAGTAGAGACGGTCAATCTGTTCCAGCATCTGGGTTGGTGCATCAACCGCGACAAGTGTGTCCTTATACCTACCCAAAAGCTGGAGTTTCTGGGCATAACTTGGGACACCGAAGCCAACCAGAAATCCCTCTCGGACCGCAAGTGCTCTGGCCTTCGCCAAGTACTGCGCCGCCCGATCGAGGCCGGCAGTTGCTCCCCCAAGCAGGTTCTAGGCCTCTTGGGAAGCCAACCAGAAATCCCTCTCGGACCGCAAGTGCTCTGGCCTTCGCCAAGTACTGCGCCGCCCGATCGAGGCCGGCAGTTGCTCCCCCAAGCAGGTTCTAGGCCTCTTGGGGAGACTCAACTTCGCAAACTTCGCCACCCCTCGGGGTCGTTTGCATTGCCGAAGACTGCAGAGATTCAGCCGCCAGCTGCAGAGGCACGAGCCATCCAGACAAGTGGAGCTTCCTGCCGCGGTTCGGCAAGACCTAGAGTGGTGGTTGGAGGCCGTAGGGGAGTCCTGCCCAATACACGAAGCCCCCTTCTCCCACTTCCTGACTACAGACGCAGCGGACGCAGGTTGGGGCGGCCAGGTGGACGACAAGACGATATCAGGCCAGTGGTCCCCAGAGCAGATGCGGTGGCATTCCAACCAGAAAGAAGCCTTCGCTGTTTACGCAGTGATCAGGGATCACGCTTACCTGCTAAGAGGAACGAAGACCCTACTGCAGACAGACAACAAGACAGTAGTGACTTACATCAACAAGGAGGGGGGGACAAGATCATTGGGCCTTCTGAAGATAACTCGAGACCTCCTAGAGTTTATCGACCAGCAGGAAATATCTCTGACAGCGCAGTACATTCCAGGGAGATACAACGGGATTGCGGACCGACTCTCTCGGGGGACACCACTCCCGGAATGGCACCTCCTGGAACCAGCGACAGAGGAAATATTCCGAATATGGGGACGTCCTCAGATCGACCTCTTCGCATCGGCCACCGCCCATGTGGTGCCAAACTACGTGTCGCTAGACTCAACCGATTGCTCGGCCTCCTATCTCAACGCATTCAGTCAGCATTGGGATTACGAGCTGGCCTGGGTATTTCCGCCGCCGAATCTCGTCCCAAGAGTACTGGCGCACTTGAACCTGGCAAGAGGCACCTTTCTCCTAGTTGTGCCAAGATGGGAGAAGACATTCTGGAGGGCCGATCTCAAACAACGAGCAAAGGGAGGGCCAATAAGCGTAAGAGATCTGAAGAGCGTCCTGATCGATACGTCGACAGGGTTTCCCCCACCGAGGGTGTCGGACCTCCAACTGGAAGTTTGGAGAATAGCAGTGGGTGGGAACAGGCTATAGCGGATTGGAGCCAGGAGGAACAGCAGCTGTTCAGATCTGGCTGGAGAGGCTCAACGCTGAACACCTACAAGCCGGCCTGGGATAGGTGGCAGCGATGGTGTACCACGCATTCTGTCCAACCTCATAACCCTCCCCCTGCAACAGTGGCAAGATATCTGGCCAACCTGTTCATCCACGAAGGGCTAGCCCCTCGAACAATATTGGTCCACAAATCGGCAATCGTATCCTTCTGTGGCCCAGCTCTTGATGCAGATAAGATTAGCTCGAACTTCCTCGTCAGGCACGTCCTTAAAGCCATCTCGGTTTCTGGTGGATGCACTGAGAGACCCCCGATCTGGAACCCCCGAGTAGTGGTGGAGTGGCTACGTGAAAACCCGGAGGAGGACGGCCATACTACTCATCATGGCATCTGGGCGAAGAGGACGGCCATACTACTCATCATGGCATCTGGGCGAAGAGTCCAAGATCTGACACTTCTCAGAGTCACCCCGGACTGATTGATCGACAAAGGAGACTCCATCACGCTATGGCCAGCCTTTGGAGCGAAGACTGACACGGCAAGACACAAACAATCGGGATGGAGGTTGAGCGCATCGGATGAAAGGAACATCAACCCCTTGTTTTGGATCCGAAAGCTGGTCTCACTCTCACAGCCGAGACGAAAGCCGGACATGAAAGAACTATTTGTGACGACAGCAGGTGAAGTAAAGCCAGCTTCACGGACAATGATAGGTGGTTGGATCAAGTCAATCCTAAGAGAGGCTGGAGTGGAAGCAACGCCAGGAAGTGTTCGTTCTGCTGTGGCTTCGTTGAATTGGCTGGAAAACTACCCGATAGAGGAGATCTTGTCAAGGGGAAACTGGCAGAGTGAAATCACCTTCCGAAAATTCTACCAAAGAGAGATAGTAGATAACCCCAAGCAACAATGCCCCCAGAGCTCATTAGCGCCTCTCTTTACGCCAATATAGGCAGTCACATATAACGTCGAACCACTAGGTCACCAGGTGATAACAAACAGATCTCTCATAATGGATTCCAGGCGTCGAGACGGAACACAAAATAAAAGAATTTTACCTTCCATTAAAATTCCTATTTTGTTTCCCTCGACGCCTGGAATCCAGGTAATCCCTACCTGGTGCATTATGAGTCATATGAAAGAAAAACCGTTGCGCCGACGTAACCGGAAACAGGGATACCAGCGGGAATAAATTGTCGCAAACAGGGAATCAGAGGGGGTAGGAACGCGTGTATAAGTGCCGAAACAGCAGGCTGTTCTCTCATAATGGATTCCAGGCGTCGAGGGAAACAAAATAGGAATTTTAATGGAAGGTAAAATTCTTTTATTATTATCATCGATTTGGGCCCATCTTCACCCACTGGCATTACATAAACTGTCATTGGTTAATGTTGAAAAGTTATTAATCAAATCACAAATTTGCAAAGTGGTTCCATTTAAATTAATGTTTGTAGATTTGAACAAGTAGATTGTAAAATAAAATACTATGTGGCCTTATGGCACATAAGTATATCATAAGAATTGCCTATAGAGTTAAAACTCTATGAATACATATCAGTGTATTTAGAACTGCGTCTTAAACCAGAATTCCTTGATTTATTACTTAATTTATGATCCACATTTTTCTTCTGAGTGAATAAATAATAAAAACTACAAATTTGAAGCATACTAAATTATAACACAGAGAGTTGATTCCTATTATGCATATAAACTTCTTAATGCAGAAATAGATACATATTCTCTAAAACCGTACTTCATATTATCCAAACATCTGGACAGAAATAATATCCTAAAACAAATTACATAGTTGAATTTTTATTAAAATATGCAGACAAAATGTAATACATACATAAATGTAATAGTTACCAGCGGGACTCAAACCCGGGACTTTCTCTTGGTGAGAGAATTCTTTACCATTAAGCTATTTAAGTTTATAAAAAAATTAGGATTTACATGCAAATACTCAAATCAATTTTTTTCCATGAAACTGTTAACGTAGCGTAGTGGAATTCTCCGGCAAGAGAAAGATCCGGATACTAAATATTTTTTCAATAACTAAATACATATATATATATTTTTGATATTTACCTACATTTTAGAGTTCCTATATTTTCCAAGGTGATTTTTTTTTAATTATCAAATAAATATGTCCTAAAATTTCAATATCGCAATGAAAAGATATCCATTAATTGCAATTGATGTAGCCAGTATCCAGCCTCGGTTACTAGGTTATGCAATAAGATTCTGCAAAATAATTTTTTTGTCTGCGATGAAATCATAATTGTTCTCTAGTTTACAATTTGATGAGATAGAAAACTTAAATACCTTTAGCTCCCCATTTCACACCAGAAATATACACAGATATTAAAAAGACTGCCCATACAGATATTATGTACAAGTACCAGCCATCCAAAATGTTACTTATGAGTTATACTGAATACATTTATTTCAATTTTCCTACTACACAACATCGATCACTAACTCACTAAAAGAATGGAATTCTCAGTTCAAAGGAACTGAGATGAATTAGTATACATATATTCATATGTGTATATGTATTATATTTAGAATTTCTTATATGCATTGTTAATACTTTATATTTATTATAATTATTACCTCAATAGATATCCAACAATATTTATTTTCCTATTAATTCTGCAGCTCTGACTTCAGGGGTAATTGTTTTATTTATAGTATTTTTATGTATATTTATTTGAATATCCTCACAATTTCAGATATCAGGGCCGAGGGCCTCAGCTTCCCGAGTGCCCCGCACCGCCTCCCGCCGTCCCGGCTGCCGCGATCCTGAACGAAAAGAGAATCTCCTTGCGGAGACTAATCTAACTGCGGTGCGACCCAACTCATCGTCGCGACTGCTCTCATCTAAATTCCTGTCGGCCAGGTCAAAAATTCATTCCGATCCATCGTTCACATCCAAAACTCAAAGAAACCTATCCTCGGCATCTATGAAGAAACCCGCGGTGAGCAAACTTAGCGCCGCCTTTAAAGGTCCTCTGAATAGCAAGTCCCCGAGCCGGAGACTTCGGTTAGGATCCAAAACCAAGCTATCCGACGAAGGACTCGGAGAAGGCTCCAAGGGAGGCAGGAGCCTAATGGAGTCCAACAGGATTAATAAGCAACGAGCGTTCGAGGCTCGGGCATTAAAGGTGGACCTGAAGGGTCAGAAAGACGTCCCCAAGCAGAAGTTGGACGCGATGGGCGCCTCCTCGCACAAGAAGCTGAAGCTGCGAAACAAAGAGGGCTCGGCGTACCAAAAGCAACCTGCGCAGCTCGCCACCAAGCCCGTCACCAAGAGGCTGAAAATATCACAGTTCATCAAGTACACGGACAATGCCAAGGAGAAGTATCGGGTTAGAAAGAATTTCTGCAGTAAGACTGGTGCATCTAGCTCGTTAAGCGCTATGGACGACGTGTGGGACTCTACTAAAGATCTCGGAAAGCTAGCGACACATAAATTTGTATAACTGAAAAATACCGAAATATATTTATGAAAAGAATTATCGCAATTTACTTTAGAAATTTGTGTAATTGACTAAATTTAAGGTTGTGTGGAATTTAGTTTTCTTTTTGTTAAATATTTTAATTTTACGGATGGTAGGAGTAATGGTAATAGTAATTGGATCATATTATGTTATGATATTTGGACAGCCCCTAGTTACCAATACGTGCAGTAATGCTGTGGTGCTGCTCCGACAGTTTCCACCGTCTCTTGTCATATAATCTCCATTCAAATTATGGAAAATTTACAGTCACATTAATTGTATTTATTTATTAGACGTGTATTTTTGTTGAAAGAATTTTTAATATTATTTGTTGTAATTAATCAGATATGTTTATGTTGTGCCTATTCATAAATACAATGACATGTTTGTGGCCATTTTACCCAATATTTTGTGCAATCATTGTTTTCTAGGAAATGAAAGTGTAGTCATACTGTGACATCATCTGTAATCTGACATGGGTGGTTTTCTGATTTTTCTTAGGAATCTATTTAATAATATTATTGAAAATTGTGAGTATTTTACAAGTGATAATTTGAAAGGTATGTATAAGTTAATTGTTTCATAAATTGTATTTGTTTAATCGTCAGATCTGTGATTTTCAGCCATTTTAAACTACATATTGGCGATAAAATTGACATTTTTAAATTATTTGCTGACTTTAGTAAATTTATATTAACATAAAGTAATGTGTTTTTGAAGAATATCTAAATATTTATATATGTACACAAATTAATATGATCAATCGGTAGTAGATTTATAATAGTCTTATCAAATCAAAATTATTTAAGATTTATTTGCATAATAGATTGCATGTTGTATACAGAAATTTGTTTACTGTCATCACCTAATTTATGTACTAATATTTCTCTCAAGTGCTGATCGGATAGAATATTAATATTAAGAACCTAATATTTATATTCGCGTCACCTTTTGTCGCTATTAGATTTTAATATGTATTCATTTTGTACAATCTCTTAGTGAAAAATGTAATGCCTCCGACTGTTTTGTACGTGTCTCGATCAGATGTTTGTCTGCCACTCTTCACTTCTCGCGTGACATTCAGTGAAGATACGGTAATGGATTAGTGATGATATTTAATCCTTCACATGGTGATGTGTGTATAGAATCATTTTTTGTGACGCTGTGATTGGATTATGTTATAAGCCGCATAATTTATTAAACGGTTCAGTGAGATCCAGTCGACACTTTTTAAGACTGACCTAATTTTTTTTATTTTAATTTTTCATAGAAGTCAATGTTATTTCGTGCGTTAGGAAGACTTGAAAAATTTATAACATATTTCTTTCTCAGGTTAATTGACACCTGTCCTTTATGTAATTTTTTTTTCATTACCATTCAATTCCACCCGTATGTTTGAGTGACTTTTCTCACGGAGCCTGTTGATTTGTGCGGTATTTCCTTAGCTGTGAATGTTTGTTTATACTTAAAATAAATTGGAAAAAACTATTAATGTAGTTTTATATATTCGCTATAATTAGTGTTTTGTAGTACTTTATTGTTGTGTTTTAAAATACTTTAGTATCACAAATTCGGCGCAACCTGCAGAAATTTATTCTCCAGATAAAAATGAGCAGATAGGAACTTACATAATCACCTCGTAGTAATTTCAGAAACTGAATAATAAATTATTGTATATCTAATCCAAACTTCTCTCTGCAATTTGAGGTAGAGATACCTCCATTACTACTTTATTTTTGGACTTTTTATCATTTATACATACGTACCATTGTATGTATGATGTATGTTTTGTATCTGTGTCCCTTATTTGGTGATTTATATTTGCTTTAATAAATGAAAAAATTTATAAACACTGTTTTTTTTTTCTTCTAATGTGGTGGGTGTTTCGACTGCTAGTTGAAATAATATATTATATATAGCCTATTAAGGTAAGTCATTGAATAACAAAGCTGAAATGGGGATAGGCTGGCAACTTTAACTGAAGGAACAACTACTGGGGAGAAATAAATTCTAAAAAATATATAAAAAAGAGTAGAGCCCTCGTACCAGTAACCATAGTTTGATCAGTTAACGGGTACCACATATTACAGGACCAATGTTATGAAAAATATTGTAAAAAGCCACTGGGCTTATAAAAAATATTGCAAAATGAAAGATGGGTCTTATTATGAGTCGATGGATGCGGTCTGCAGAAGAATAGGCAAACAACACGCGTTTGGTAAGTGTATTTGATCTAGTTTATATCCTAATTAAAATATTTGTTTCCTGGTTATGCCTTCCGACCTTATCTTATGACTTATGGCAGATTAGCCCTGAAAACTAAACTGTTGTTTACAAAATGTCAAAAATTAAAACAATAAAACGCTTCTTCTGTGTATAGTTTTCTGGGATATTCTGCCGTGTATATGTGACCTCTCTGGCCAACGTTTCGGATCCCATTGCAGGGTCCATCAGCCCTGAAACGGCCGTGAAAACCTAAGGACATTTTTAATAAAACGCTTTCTACTAAATTTTTACTCCCTTTCTTTTTCAGACAAGCAAGCAAGCGTCTGCTTGCTTGCTTGTCTGTCGAAAAAACTTTGGATTTATTTTTAACCCTTTTCCCGTGATCCAATCGAGCTAAAACTTTGCAGACAGACTCGTGACGACGATAAAAATGATCTAACAAATGTTTGTTTAAAAAAAATTAATAATTTTGGATTTTTCGAAATTTTTTATTGCTCCCTTTCGTAGCATCGTCCGACTCAAGCCCAATGTGTAGGTTAAGCGCCAAACCTGTTTCCACTGGTAAATGAGAAAGGGAGCATAATATAAACTTGGTTTTTATGGGTTAGTTTTTTCTAAATGTCTAATTTTTCTACTTATCCTTAATCTTAAATGGAATTATAATCTACCAAGTATAATGGAAATTGTGCGTGTTAACTAAACATTAGTACTTCTACTGTACAGTACAGTACACTGTAGTACATTTGGCAAAGGCATTTGGGTTCTTCTAATCAATTTATCTGATCCAATGGTAATCAGGGCAGATGTAATTACATACTAACAAAATAATGTTACCAAGTTTTTTATTAATATTGGTACACATCCGCATTACTTTTAGAAGTACCATACAGAATTTTCAACAGCATGTGAAAGATACCGTTTAGCAGCAGTTTGGTAGAGTAATTAGATAATTTAATTAATGTGCAGAGAAATTTGTAAAATTTGATGAGCTATTTGTGATTAATTATTCACGCAACTGGATATTCTCAACAAAGTCAAGTTTAGCTTTTTAAAGCCATCAATAATTTCAGAAGGTTCTCTTTTTTAACATACTTACCAAATTCCTATTTCAAATATTAAAATAGATACATTTTTATCCATCCAAAACCTAAAGTGATACCTACCTACCAGTTATTAAGACTGCATGAGAAACACAATTTTTTATTACTGTATTTGGAAGATACACAACAAAAATAATGCATAAACCAACCATTTTACAGTTAGGACTATTTTTCTGATTAATTATTAATTCATGTACATTAGGGTGTCCCGTCGATGTATGCAGATTTTTTTTTAAAGATTTTCCTTTCATAACAGTTATAAAAGTTTGCGTATTTGCGCGTAGTTTCAGAATGTACATTTTGTTTTTAATTTAAGTACTACTTTTAGACCTCCACCGGTTCAGAAAGATTAATTTTTTTAAATTTCAAGTACGTTTTTCATATATGAATATACCTATATTTTTTAGTTTCTGTTTATTTTCTTTTCTTTTCGAATGCAATAAAACAAAGATCCAAACATGAAACCACAGACTCCAAAACTAAACTTTTTTAGACATTTAACATTATTATTAAGTACAGTACAACCCGGATAATTCGAACCCTCATAATTCGAAATTTTTCTAACCCACAAGTCGCAAAATGTTGATTTCATAGTAGGTTAACCGGATAATTCAAAAACCTCATAATTCATAATAACTTTCAGCCCCTTGCGCCATAAATCAAATATTTCGATTTTTTTTTTTTTTTTGACATAATTTAAAAAAATAATTAAAATTTTTTTCGCAATTGGGTACAGTTATGTCAGTATCGGGTAGGTACTTGAGTAATAGAAATGTCGCGATCGTTATAAAAACGTTTCATATTGCGTTTTCGAAATGAATAATAAAAAATTATTTTTTTTTTTGCATTTCATAAAATTAATGTATTTTTTCATGAGTTGTATGATTTTTGGCGAATATCGAAATCGCACCGCGATTTTTTTTGTATCTTAAATTTCGAATGAACGGGGTTCCGCCTAAATCAAAATGTTTTATTTTGGGTCCCTTGAATTTCGAATTACTGAGATTCTACTGTAATATAAAACAAAGTAATTTGATATAAAATAATATTTTCATATTACTTCAATAGGTATCGACTAAAGCAAATTTACTCTTATGGCTGTTTAGACATCTGAATTCTGGATTCAATACTGTTCTTTGTAAATCTGCTTGAAAGTTTTGACCTACACACTAGTGATGGGTCCGCTCTGTACTCACTACTACAATGTAGTACTCACTACATTGAAGTGCACACTTCGCACATTTTGATGTGTAGTGCACACTACAAACTACAAACATCAAAGTTATTGAAAGTATAAAAACTTCAAATAGTACACTTCATTTCAAAGCGATCACTACAAAGTACATACACTTTAAAGTTATCGAAAGTATGAGAAACACATTTTAAATAGTGTATTTTTTACGTGAAATTTTTTTTGAAAAATTTTGGGAGCTATGAAGAAATTTTTGGGAAGTTGATGTAGGTAAACGAAGAAATCTCTGGAATCTGTAAACAAGCGCCTCCCCCCCCCCCCGCCCCTGCCCATGGTTTGAAAAATTTTGGGAGTTATGAAGAAATTTTTAGGAAGTTGATGTAGCTAAACGGTTTTTTTTAGCTCACCAAATTTTTATTTGGGAAAAAAATACTTCATTTCATTTAAAAATTTACTTCACTATTACTTCATTTCATTACTTCACTTCATTATTATTACAATTACTTCACTTCACTTACTTCACTTCATTTCGTAGTACTACAATTACTTCACTTCAAGTAGTTTTTACTACAATTGTAGTGTACACTTTGTAGTCTTCAAACTGGTGAACGTGTGTGTGTTGTAGTCTTCATTTTGAAATGAAGTTTTTCCCTTCGCTACTACACACACCCAAAAGCTGCCGTCATAGTCAACATGTCGCTCTAGTGCGTGTGTGTGACAGAGAAATTCTACAATTTATAGACTTAGGCCCGGTTGTTACAAGTTCGATCAAAGTAAGCGGTCGATAAAAGCATAGATTTTTACGAAAACGGATCGTCTGATTGGTGGAGAACGTAAAATTTCAGTTTAAACTCTACGCTTACTTTGATCGAATTTGAAACAACCGGGCCTTAGTCGCAGTACCTACCTACTTTCCATCATAGCCAACCAAAATATTTTCCGAATATCTCGGTTCTAAGATATTATTAAATTTGTTGTTGAATTTTTGAACTATTTGTGTCTAAATCTGTTCCTTAGGTAGGTAAGTTAAACACATAAAGTTATCAGAGAAGGTTCTTTTAGTAACACTTTCTATAATTTTACTCTTAAAGAATGAATGAATTGATTTAAAATGATAAAGAATGTAATTATGCAAAAATTTAAGTGTCAGTAGAGATCTAAAACTTCCCTTCAAATTTAGGGTTTTTTACTATCCGTAGCTTATCAATACGCCAATTTTGAGTGTTATTGAATACCTACTATTTTTATGTTTTTATTTTTAAAGGATGAATACAAAAAATTTGAACAAATGAATTTTTTTATATTTCAAATGCTGGTAAAGGTCAATTATCAATTAGGATTTTATTACTATTTTTCCCGTTATCTGCTAATCAGTACGCAACTTTTAAGTGCTTTTATGTAACCAAATTCTGAAGAAAAAACTCAGAACACTCTAATATACATGCATACTATTCTAAATTGAAATCAAAAAGAATATAAATATGAATAAATAATAATGCACTGAGTTTGTAATTATTTAGCTTTGGAATAAATTTAGCTTCGTGATGTGAATGAGTTGAGTTGTAGGTACCTACATACCATCACCATGGTTACAGTAGGTATCGCGCAGTATTAGTTATCCATACTTTTCAGGTTCTGTCTGAAATAATGAAAATAATTATTTTTTATTATAACTATTATATTCCACAATAATTAGAAAAAATAAGATGTTGTAATTGCAGTATGTTTTAGTTTTGTCCAAAGTGAAAACATAAGTAGGTAAGTAAAATACGATGTGTGTATTAAATGTAGTATTACAAAATATAGGATTTTCTCCATTTATTTTATTTACTCAATATTGAAAATATTTACTCAAACTATTCATTGACTCATCCAATACAACAATCCTACACCGCAGAAATGATAGTATAATTTTGCTTGATTACGTCACTGTGGCTTCTGGTGTACCTCTATTCTACTGATCCTGAGAGAGATATTTTCAAACTGTGAAGCGCGGCCTCATATTACTCGTTTTTTTTTAAACAAAATCATTATATGGTTGTTGTTCGTTGTCTAGCTGGTTCAAAATCGCAAATGTTAATAATCGGATGTAAGTTTTTTGGTGAAATTGTGCGCAATTGTGCTTTTTGTTTTTTTTTTTTTTCATATTTTTATTTTTAAGTTTTGTTTGGGCTTGTTTTAATATCTGATTTTTATAATGAATTGTAACCTGTTTTATCATGTCGTTTATTGTATTTTTTGATAGGTGGTTTATACTTATTTTATTAAGAACGTTATTTTTATAAAATTGTATTCATGTTTTATATTCAACAAAAAAAACAACCAAAAATCAATCAACGTGAATCGATGAACATTAAAATGACGAAAAATCGAGAACAATGATTTTGAGCAATGTGGCAATGAAAGTGAATACAAAGAGAGTGGAGATGAAATGGAATGAAATGACGTGAAGCGCGCTACGCGGAGTCCAAACCCAACACCTTCCTAAATTGTGGGATAAATGTTGATGTCAAACATAACAATGACATCAAAGTCGCGTTCCATTCTGAAAGTGCTCTACAAAGATAGAACTGCGAATCTGCTTCGGCTTTTTTGAACGTGGGAACTATAAATGTGAATGAATTTTTTTGAAATGGGAACTATAAGCACAACTCGATGACAACATAGCACAAACCATGCCAATGGAGAAAGCGGTCGAGGAAGGCCGACCCCGAGTTAATGGGACTAATGGTCTAGGGAGTAGAAGAAGGAACTTTAAACGTGAATCGGATAAATGGTAACTGAAAATAACACCACATAAATATTAAACGTTCCTGTACAGTTGCCGGCAGTCGTGCCCTGAATGGCTGCAGTGTCAGCATCAGCAAGCGGAGCGGCCAATTAGCTCGGAGGTCGCGCCGATTGACTCTGCCAACCTCAGACCTGTAAAATAAGGGTTCAATTGGCGCGGGCAATTAATCATTTATAGATTGATAACTAGCTGATGCATCCGGCCTTGCGCGTATAGCCCAGTAGACACAATACAGAATACCCCAGTAAACACAAACTTGAAGATTGCGCGTATAGCGTTTGTAAAAATATACGCCTTCACACTGCCCCTACAACCCCAGTACCGCGCGCGTGTGTATGTGTGTGACATGCGCGCACTTTACTACGAAGTAATGAAGTATAATATAATTATATTTATTTTCATTCAGTATTGTACCTTGTGTAGGTGGGTTGCCGGCAAACTTCTTGAAATTTTTTGGCGTAGTGGGGGAATGCGCAGAAGACAAAATTTGGGTCTCTTTGGTGGAACGGTACATGCGCAAACTTCCCCCCACTACGCCGTAAAATTTCAAGATGTTTGCCGGCTACTGTACTTACAGAGAAAAAAAACGATGCATTTCTTCTTAGTTTTTTTTTACTCGGCAGATATAATTTGTTCTAATTCATCAATTTAACTTCTTCAATAAACACAAAATCACTTAGTGGTACAGTTGCCGGCAAACTTCTTGAAAATTTTTGGCGTAGCGGTGGAATGTGCAGAAGACAAAATTTGGGTCTGTTTGGTGGAATGGTACATGCGAAAACTTCCCCCCACTACGCCGAAAATTTTCAAGATGTTTGCCGGCTACTGTAACATTTTATATGATTATAATTAAAACAATTAACTTTGTTTCACCCACTAATTTAATTTTTAAACACTCAAAATGTTTCAAGACCAAAGGTCCCTTCTTCAGGAGGATACTAAATATACTGAAATCTAAATACAAGTATAGCAGATAAATTAAATTAGTGGTTGAAATAAAGTTAATTGTTTTTATTATTGCTTCAATTTTAATAATAATGAATGAGATCTTTTCTGAGCTTTCTTGCTGAGAATATTTTAGCAATATTTCTTTGTACATTTTTGTGTAATTTTTTTCTTTTCTAGAAATTTTTATGCAGAGCTATGTTGTAAAACAAAAACCCGCCAGTAAATATCAGTCAGTAATACCAGTCTATCAGTCTTGTTCATTTTATACCCAATAATTTTAAAATTAGTTTTGGTAAGAGAAAACAGCACAAAACGTCTTATGGAATTCGTGGGAAAAAACTATGTTTGAGTCGAGGGGGGCAGGGGGGCAAAGCAAAAGCTACATTAGGGCTACATGGGGGGAGGGAGGAGTTCAAAAGGGTACAAAATGGAACCACGTACATTACGGATGCTCCCTAAAAGACAATTTTTTCATTTTACCGTGCCTCCAATATATTGGAAACATTGTGGATATTGTTTCCTTTGCTTTCATACCCCACAAATAGACTCATTTCACTTTTCTTATTATATATTTGTCTCTTTTAAATGGTTTTAAAATGTGGAATAAATATATTTTGATTAAAATATCTTTTTCATTTTGCGATTATCTCTAAAAACAAAACCCGAGTAAAAGATAAGTCATGGTAGGTCATTGTTATATCATCATATAGATCAATCATTATCGACTAAAAAAAAATGTAAAATTGCTAAATTCTCATCATTTGGCGAAGAATATAACTGGCAGGAAACACAGTTGTGGAGCCGCCGACAGTGGAACCACTGCCCGCAGTGCCCACCTGTATCGGCGGTTGATTAGTAAACTAAAGAGTGACGTCGCAATCGGTCGGCTGCCCGCTGTAGCTGTATTCCGTATTCCGTGCCGTGCCAGGTTTCGTGGTGGACATTTGATAAGTCCTTCTCCGTTACAATCAGTGACAGTACGTGAGTTTGTTAAGTGTTTACGACGATTCAATAAAACAAAATGTTTCACAAAATGGAAAAAGCGGTGTTCTTCACCATCGCGTTGTTTGCGTTGACGACGAGAACAGGTAAAGTAAACAAGCGCGATCAACTTTCGTACAAACTTTTGCCTTCACAACGGCATTGTTTTTAAAAATGGGCGTGTTTATGTAGACATTTTCCATATAATAATATTCAATGAGGATTATGAATAAAGTTGATGAAATGCGTAAAATATTAAGTTTTAAAAACAATTAAACATTTTATATTATGTTTATATATTCATTGAACGACTATAGTGATGTAAGTTTCAATAACCTCTAACAATATGTACCTACACGATTGAAAACAATGTAAACTTTAGTATTCATAACTTACTTATAATAGTGAATATTCAAAAACTCGTATATTTATTATTTTTTTGTATCGAAAATTACATGAATTCACCTATTAGTCACCCATCAGAACTTCTCAAAATCTTATTTTATTGGAATTTTGCCGATTAAAAATACATTAAACTTTGCTATTCAATATATTATAGTAAGCTGATTTTCAGCGAGTTGGTACAATACTTTGAAAAGCTATTTGCAACTATCACACCTCCCTAAAAGTGTGCAAAACTGTTTGGGGATGTCTATTTTGATTCTAGTCGCTTTCTAATTACGGACGTTCATACGAATTGGAGATAGTTTTACAACACGAACAAACGTCCGCATATATCATTTTATAAATTCTTGTTCAGAAATTATGTATTCAGGTAAACGTAAAGTGTAACCGGCATTAACTTTGGTATGATCATCTCAGTCTGTTATCATCTTACTTATTTTATATGAAGCCAATGGTAGGTACCTAGTGCAAATGAGGGAAATACATTTTTTCGAATGAACCATACAAACCTCTCTGCGGTTGACATATATTTCAAAAGGAAAAAAATACTAGGTACTTACCCTCAACTATTTATTATTTGAATGTCAATTTATGATTGGTTCTTCAAAATAAAAACAAAACTTCTCTCTCAGTGCTATGCAAATATTGACTACCTACTTAATTTCGTTAATTTTACACATTTAAAATATCACCTATGGTTTTATATATTTTTGAATAATATAAAATGATCATTCGTTCGCATCCTGAATGATAAGCGAACATGAACAGAAGGCGTAAAAAGACAAATCATTATTTCTAAATTACAAGATAATACATTTATTTTTATCTCCGTTTCTTCATGAGGATAATTATGCATTAAATATATTTTGTGAACATATTTCTATTTCATATGTATTTTAATAAATACTAGCCGTACACGGGACAAAATAATTGCAGGATTTTGAAACTGAAACAACAATATTGATATTTTAGTGATTGCCATCCCAAAACTCAAAAGTAAAGAAACATCAAAACATCTGTAAAATATTAATATTTGTATCATTGTGTCATATTATATTAAATTAAAGCCAATAAAATATTGTCTTTATGTGATTTAATATTTGAACTCTTTAAATGAATAAATTAGTCGATTTGTGTTAAACAAATTGGTTTCTACAATTTTGTAAAAATAATATTAGTAGGTGCCTACTTATTTTATATACTCTAGATTGCAATGACTGGTTTACGCGACGATAGAAATTTGTTTGACATCCATGTCATTTCGACATCAAATAAACAGTATTTTTAAATATATTTTTATATTATATAAGTCACCCAGACATTACTACACAACTGTTGGGTATTGAAAAGTGATCTTTGTCGATAGAAACACATGATGCAATTTCTGCTTAGGTACCTACCTACCACCTTGGATTCGTATTGCCAAGTGTTTATAAATCCCTTATCTATAATCCCCGCACTCAAAATGTCACATTAATTAGACCATGTAGATTCCCGACTACATTCCAAAGGTATCATCTAAAAATGCATGAAAATAAAAAATTGATGAAGTAATAAACACTTGCCGTCTATTTTTCCGTCTATTTTTATGTGTAATGTATGATAATAATCACAGAAAAAGGCAGACTGTCGTAAATCAATGTCTTGTTGTTATTTAATGTTTGAGTGTTGCGGTAATGATCACAAAAATATAGCGATATTATTAAACTAGTCTGTCAGTACCTACGTTACTGCGACTTGGTTCAGTTTTCATAATGACGCCTCCCTACGGTTGTATATACAGGGTGCCCCATATCTCGACGTCAAGCCGAAATCGGGTGATAGGCCAAGACATAATAGTTATCAGAAACATATTTTAAAAATCTAAGTCATGTGTTTTAAAAATTATAAGCATTTAAAAAAATCAAAAAAATCTACACCCTGTGACGGTCTTTTCACTCCTGTTGCCACAAATCTTTATTTTTCTTCATTTTTTTACTATTATGTAATCCTGAATAATGCTTCTGTAAACTTTTGTCCAAAATTCAAAGCCTACTTCCCCAGCTTGGAAGAAAATGTCACTTTTTGATCGTGCCAAGTATTCAAAATCAATACTTTGCCCAGTTTTAACTGACCGTTTTTATTTATTTTTTTAAATATTTTTCTGGTAACTATTGTGACTTGGCCTATCACCCGATTTCGGCTTGACGTCGAGATACGGGACACCCATATATAGCGAATTAAATATTTATATCTTAAGGTCGGTGCAAACCACGCACTAGAAAATGTTAATTTTATGGTGGTCCCAGATCTTTACTGTAGATAATATTTGACTACTAAAAGTTAGCCTTTTTTATATCGTCCAAGGAAGTTGTGATTAATAAAATATGTGAAAATAAAATAAAAATATAAACCTTTCACAACTTTACGAAGAAAATTCTTGATTAATTTACATTTCGAACACTACACTCTGTGTGAATTGATGGATGTCTCCTAGTAGCTGTCCTCTTTGTGGACTAGCGATATAAGCGGGGTGACTTAATTTTATATGTTAGGAATTAGAAGGAATATAGCCTACCCTAAAGGATATCGATCTGTTGTTTCGTGCGGCACTCCTCGGGTGATATCGTGTCGTCGAGTACCTTTAATAGTTCCTACCCCCTGCCAGTGCATACTTACTTCCCTACCAGCCAGGCGCGTCTGGACATAACTGGCCTGCTGTCCCCAAGCCCCTTATAAAATCGTGCACGAGGAAAAGTACACTTGGAGGTATTTTTACTTCCTTTTTTTTTTAACTCTTGGCGTCTGCTTGTCTGACGAAAAAACTTTGGATCGATTTTTAACCCTTTACCCGTGATCCAATCGAGCCGAAACTTTGTAAGTAGACTCGTGTGGCGACGATCAAGAAGATCTATCAAATTTTCGTTAAAAAAAAATAATTATAGTATAATTTTGGATTTTTCAAATTTTTAATGGTTTTTTCATAGAACTTAGTAAGTTGTATGGAGATTTCGACGCATATGGTAGATACGAAACCCGAAAATGAGAAAGGGAGTATTGTAAAAACTTGGTTTTTATGGGTTACATTTTTATGCTATTTACCCGCTCCGGCGTTTAGACATCCAGGGCCGCATCAAGCCGAATGAGTGCCGTCGTGCGAGAATAAACATCTGAGAAAAAGAACAATATTGTAACGAGGCTAAAAAGAATCACGCACTCGTGTCAAGTGACAGTTGTTTGAAATGTTCACAATACTACCGAAGATTCCAGAACAGCCTAGCGTAATCTGCAGCTTTCGA
The DNA here is from genome assembly GCA_016648135.1 of Agrypnia vestita. Lineage (NCBI taxonomy): Eukaryota > Metazoa > Arthropoda > Insecta > Trichoptera > Phryganeidae > Agrypnia > Agrypnia vestita. The sequence goes on along the minus strand of JADDOH010023496.1, from coordinate 39,022 downwards.
GAGACGTCTCCAATGTTCCAGGAACATCTGGAAGTTACGAGAACTTGCGAGAAAACACTATAAAAGTCTAATAAATACTAGATAATTCTCGAAGGTTCGAAAATTCAAGGTTATCCGGTATAAATAAACGGATCCAGGCCGCGGAGGGCCATTGTTATTTTGACGTTTCCTACTACGCGGCTCTAGTGGCTAATCATGAAGCGAAAACAGTATTACCATCAGGCGTGTGAACTAAGCGACAGATAAGTAAGTGAAGTACTTACCCGTGTGCGATATTGGAGCGAACATTCTGGAAAAGTTCTTACGTAGCGAATAATAATACGTGCTGAAATTGGATGGATTGTTCTAGTGAATAAAGTGTTAAAGCGATTAAAAATATTTAACAAAACCGTTATTAAATTCCAGCGTTTCATTAATTCCTCCCGCAGCCACGACACGTGACAATATATAGCAGTTGAACAATAGAATAATCACCACATACCCCGACTTAACAAGGTATTCTTCTGTAGCTCCACTGCAGCCCCTCTGGATATGCGAGGGCGGTTTGACGAGAAAGTGACTTTTCACATCTGCAGTATGTCCGATTTAAAATTGGAAACCCCAGTGACATATCCAATGATAGACCGATATCACTATTAAGCGACTTGTCAAAAATTTTGGAGAATATTTTAAACTCAAATTTCTAGTTGCGCGAACATTTTCTCCCGCCAACAATTTGGTTTCAGATCGAAACGATGTACACAAGATGCCTTAATGTCTCCCGCGGAATTCATCGTATCGAATCTGGACAAAGGAAATAAATGCGTAGGAATCTTTCTCGACCCAGCAAAAGCATTCGATACACTACCTACCCCACCTACTCTTGCTTAAAAAAACTCGATTTAATAGGCGTAAGAGGTACAGCGTATAAGTGGTTCGGGGACTTTCTCACAAATCGATCCCAATTAGTACGAAATGCTTTAAAACACAGCAGCCCTTCGACGATTACATATATTGTTCCACAGGGAAGTATTTTATGCCCAATTTTATTTTTGGTTTATATTAACAATTTTTGTTGGAAGAAGCGAAGACGAACAGTGACTATAGAAAATAAACAAATTACAGTGACAAACACCATAAAATATAGTATATGCTTCATCTATAATTTCTGCAAAGTGCCGTCATATCGCGTTTTAATGGAATCGTATTTTTTAAGATTTTTATTATAAAAAAATATGAATGAATACATTATCCCACGCCATCCATACTGAGTTACAAAATATAATTTATTTTTCTGAATCTATTTCATATATGTATTTTTATAGATATCTGTAAAATGTGAAATTACCCTATTGTACATCAATATTTTAATAGGACTAATTCGTCAATGAACAAAATGAATGGCCTTATAGCTCATGTAGCCTGATGGATGACAATTATAGAGTTGTAATGTTTTTCATGTTTTTTCACTTTTTCACTTTTTAACTTGGCGTTGTCGTAAACCACACAACTTCGCCCTCATGGAGGCCGCCGCCCTAAGAAACGGGCTGGTCGCCCTAGTCGATCTGCAGCCCTAGGGGGCTCGCAGTGTTAATTTAATTTTTATTTATTTATTAATTAACGCCCTATAGGGCTTTTACAACAGATAGGTAAAGTGTAAACATAATAATGACATAAGTGGAAAGAAAATGCTATAAATACAGATACAAATATATAAAGATAATATAATATAATGTAAAAAGCAAGTATATAAAAAGCAGAAGCATAAGAAAAACATAATATAATAGAAAAATAAAAACAAAAAAAAGTAATGATGTATAGTGAAAAGATATAGCACAAGCTTACTATTTATCTTTCAATACACCTTTTAATATATGTTTGAATAATGTACAGTTATTGGCAAAAACGTCCAGTTGCTCGTACCGTTTGCTAGTCTAGGAAGCCTTTGCAATGGGGAATTAAATAAATAGTTGGTAGCTGCAGTTTCCACGGCAAAACCTGCATGACTTCTATGGCCGTATATACAATTAGGAGGGCCACTCACCACCGTCGGGAAGTGTCGCGACTTGGAAGACGGAGATCGATAATGCTTCAAGTCGGATGAAAATTGACGCACGCGATCGCAGACTGATCATTATTTCGAATAATTGATTCTTAATGTGAACTAAATATATTTGTTTTCACCACAATAAATTATCGGTGATGTCACGGAACGCGCACTCGTTAGGCAGCTATTTCGTAAATGAATCAGCGTAATGTTTATTTCACCCAAAGAACAAAGGATTTACTGCTGTGATTTTACCGCAATGACTGACACTCGGCCTTCGCTCGGAACGTAGGATCGCAATTATGTAATTTAAAATTTCCTTTGGAGTTTTTTTGAAATATATTTTCCCCCGTGTGCTTGTAAGTACTAATACGATAACTGTGAGTGGTGTTCGATTATAACGATGTTTGCTAACTGTGATTATTCCTACCTACTGCAGACATTGCAGTGAGCAGCTTCTGCTACACCTTCAATCGTTATGTCATCCTGAATAATTATCGCTACAATTTAACACAAATCACTGTCACGTTTTTTTTTAAATAGAGATGCGAACACGGAATGCGTGTCATCAATATTCCTACTATTTTCAAAGTAAGCTAAACGCTTGTTCTGTGAAAATAGGACCAACGTGTGGTTTCCTAGAATGGAACACAAACTACCGACCACTGGGTCACTAGGTGAGAGTTTTTTTTTTAAACTACTTAACCAACAAGGTTTATCGCTTCTTATTTGTAAGTTAGACCGTGAAATATGGCTGCAATCGAAGATTTTACTAAATCAAATAAATGAATACCTACGTGCATGTATTTATTAGATCATAATAAGGTTAAACAGATTATAATTTCATTTTAAGAATGTAGAAGTTGAAATTTACAGAATCGGTAATTATGATGCTGTAGTTTTTTTTTTTGGATTTTTATTAAATCCCAAAAGAAAATATAAAAAATATAATATAATATATTACATACATTATGAGTAGGTACATTAAATCCTTTAAAGGTATATACATATACCTGTACATAGGTTTTGGAGATGAGAATTTAGACACGTGTAATGATTTATATGTTAAAATATGTTTAATTATATCAAAATAATATTAATTAACTCGATACCAGCGCCATGTAGTGATTTAAATGTGTACTAGAATATACATAGTCTATGAAATTATTAGGAGTTCAAAGTGTTTAAAATGTCAGTCAAGTTATTTTTTTTGTTGTTATTTATGGATGTTAGATTATTTTGATAAGTGGTGCTGTTAAAATATGTTTAATTATATCAAAATAATATTAATTTACTCGATACCAGCGCCATGTAGTGATTTAAATGTGTACTAGAATATACATAGTCTATGAAACAAAAGTAAATAAATAATTGTCTATTGTTCAGCCATCTTCATTCGTTTTATTATTATACACGACTAAAACTCAATAAAAACCATATAAATTAGTACTTTGTTTCAGTAATTTTGGGCCCTTTTATTAATTTATGTGTGGATCTACCATCATAATTATTAAATTTTTGAGTACATTCATTGAAATAATACTTCATTTAACATTTGTATTTATTATGGAATGTCTAGTATAGTGTAATTTTAATTTAATATCAACTTTGCTCTCATTCTTGACATAGCAAATACCGAAATAACCCGACGTCGAGTGATGTTATAACTTTAAAATGGGCAAAAAGTTCATCCGTTGCTTCCAATTCCATTATTCCTGATTTCCCCAGTGAAATCAGTGTCTGCTACTACGAGTAACGGGTACACTGTGAACTGTCTTCTTCGGCCAGATTTATATGTATGTTACAAAGTGTAAATTTTGATAGTGTATACATTAACTAGTATATATATTAAACTTTGGATAGTGTATACATTAACTCATAGTTAGTGCATACAGTTGATATATACATACATTATCGAAATTTAACACTTAGTAACTTATACGATATCTGTGGGCAGTAGGAAGTGGATGATTGGCTTCGAATCTCGCGTGATGTAAGGAGAACCTTCTGTGAAAAGTTTTCAAGATTGTTCTGACGCGTGTCTCTTGGCGTAGATTAGTGTCAGATTAGATCGGGGGCATCTCAGACGATTGATAACCTTTCGCTTACCCCGGTCTAAAATACTGGACTTCGCGGAGATGCCTTAAAGCAGTCAAGCGTAAAAAACAAAAATAAACAAAAAAAACGGTCGAGCCTTACGGTAGTCGCATATGATGTATAACATTTGACATCTCACAATTAAAAATATCAATTGAGCATTTGTTTAAATGCAAGAAAAGCATTTAAAAAAGCTAATTTACCTATATATTTATTAATTAGTAAATACAAGAAAATGTATGTGCATTTATTTATTATTCAATTTTGCCGGACTAGGTAGGTACCGTATATCTACAAACGCATTTTGTTTAGAAATGTGTTTAGTCAAATATGTTTTTATTTATTTTCATTGATGGCGGTAGCGTGCCGCCATACATATTGTATGAAAACTTTGAATAAATATTTAAAAATAATCACATAAATTACATAAAATTTGAGAATGTAGATCATTAAGGGTAGTTATTGTTTCCATTAATGTAAAAAATATAAGTATTTATTGGATAGTTTCGAAGATATAAGATAAAATATATCAAAGTTACAACATCCATACGCTTGACACCAGCCTCGCAACATGTATTCAAAATCAGAAGCGTTGGCTGGTAGTGTGCGTCTTCGCTGTGATGGCACTTGCTGGACATTGATTTGTTTATTGGTCATTTGTGATTGAATAATGTGCGTCTTATGTCCTGTTACGCATTTCCGTCCTTTTTCACGAAATCACTGCCACAGATTGCAGGAAAGCGAGAGAAAGGATGTCACACGTCAAAAATTTGTGCGTGTTGTCTGTTTATTTATTTATGACAAAAAAATTATTATCTTTGTACACTTACATAGAAAATAATGTAATTGTTATGGGCTCTGCAGAATTTCGGCTAGTGAAATCAAATAATCAAGAAACTTTGACGAAATGTTCGACTGGCCGGGAAAATCTTAAATTATTTGTGTTGTGTTTTTTTTATATCAATAAAAGTTGGTATTAAAAATTCTCTCGGTTGGTTAAATCTACCTCAAATGAAAGGCCTCAAATTATACACTATTTTGATCCCAAATCAATGAGGGCTATTTTCAATATGTATGTTTACATTACTTTCAAGTCATGTGGTACTGTTTCTTTGTATATGTTACAGTGAATTTGTATTTCTAGTGAGTCTATATTTTCTCTATTAAAAATATATTTCACCCGGTCGGGCAGTGAAAACATGTCAATCAATGAATTTACAGATTCACTGCGCAGTATTGGTGAAACTATATTTTGTCCACGAATGCACGCATTTCTCAAAGCTTAAAGATTTTACTTAAATATTTCACGTATATCATGACTTTATCTAACAGTTAAGATTCGTTATAAGTTACATTGTACAGAGAGAACTTGTCGCAGCAAGGAAGCGCGATTGGCTTGCTATTAACGCGACTTCCCGTCAATCCATAGATTTTTCCGGGACAAAGATATTAATTATTTCGTAATAAATAATAAAAAAAAATAGCAAGCAATGATGTTTGTATCTTAGAAGAGAGTGGCGTTCGTGACGTCAATGTGACAATTTTTCTGAAAAGTTTAATGGAAACATGTCATTACATCAACACTTATCTATACCCATTCTGATTTGTATTTTTTCCACAACAATTTTGATACGATAGAAAAAGGTGCACATAAAATATAATAATAGTTCTTATATACATTTTTATTATATTGGAAAGGAGAATCCAAATAGCGTTATTTACTCCCGTTCTTTTAACTCGTAGCGTCTGTTTGCTTGATTGACGAAAAAACTTTGGATCAATTTTTAACTCTTTTCTCGTGATCCAATCGAGCTGAAACTTTTAAGCAGACTCGTGGCGACGATAAAAATGATCTATCAAATTTTCGTTAAAAAAATTATAATTATATTATAATTTTGGATTTTTAGAAATTTTAATGGTTTTTTAAAATTGGAAACCATACAAATGTTTGTTTACTAGCAACAGCGGCCTGACGACGTCATGGAATATTTAAAATTTGAATTACTCCGTCGGTATAATAGGTACATCACTACGAATTTCTAAAATTTATGACAATTGGTTCACAGATGACAGCAAAATTCGGTTTTTGGGAAGAAATCAAATAATATTTTTTTTCTTTTAGATTTCTGCTTAGTTTTGAAGAATTCTACATTACTCAAATCTGATTCAGACTATTTTAAATCATTTGACGTTGGAAATTCATAAGGTACGATATTGCTGATAATTTTGAATCTATCAAAATCTTGATTTAATTGACTGACAAATGTTTTTAGAATTTAATCAAAGCACGAAGTGTCGTATCAAAGCTCAAAACATCTGACATTTTAGAAATATATTAAATTCCTGTAAGTTTAGTGTTATGTTATATGTTTTAATTCGTCTTTAATTGTTGTTACAAAGAAAGTATGTGTAATAAAAACTTGGTTTTTATGGGTTAGATTTTTAACAATTGATTCTGAAGTCAACATGAGGAAGGAACCGCGATGAGATATCACCTGTATGGGGTATTACATTGTCAGATATCAGGGGTTTCCAGCTGCCTGCACTTCCGCTCCCCCTATCGTCCCCTATCGTCACCCTCACATGACTGCCCCTCGGGCCGCAGGGGTGCTTCACAAAATCACATCAAATGTACGCTGAAACAGAAACTTTGCAAGCCATAAATATCATCCACATTACATGGATTCTCCCAGGCCTTGGTGAATTTTCTGGGATGACGGCTGTGGCTATTCATCATCAAAAACGTCAAAAAACAAGGCACGCGACGTGATCACTCAACAGAACATTAAAATACGACTTACTCGAATAATCCGACGCGTTGTTTTAATTTTTTGAAAAATATTTTGTGATACCTTAGATAATTACGCATAATGAATCACTATTATACTTTTTCAAAAACTGCAAAATGTCTTAATGATTACATTATTTATATTAATAACAAGAAAAAACTGTATAAAAACCACTATTTATTGAATTATCAACATGTTTCGGGGTCAGTGTCCCTTCATCGGGATACAACAAAAATATTAAAAATTAAAATTCAATGTATTTATAAAAACAAAAATAATCATTGAGATCTAGAACTATTTGCAAAAAGGATACGGTTATTATAATATTTAATTTGCTATTAACTTTCTTTGCCACAAGAAACATGTATTTTTTAAAATCTTATTTTAGAGATCATAAATTCTTCCTCGTTGTAAAATATCTAATTATTTTAATACCTTTTACCTGTAATTCTTTGACTTCCATAGTTTGTCCATAACTTAAAACTTTCACTTTTTTTGTTTTTTATTCTATAACTCGAGTTATTGTTGCTTTATGTTAAAACACAACAGGTTAATTCTGTGGAAACTTGTAAGATGGTCTCTATACTGTTCAATAATCATGTATAATCTCTTTATATGTACTGTTAGTTTCCCATAAATAAATAAATATCTAATAAGGTTGTATTTCAAAAGATATCTAGGATTGAGAAGCAACGAGCCTAAATATCAGACATATAGGTTTAACAAGCGTTTAATTATGAATATTAGTAGAAAATTAACGTTGAACTCGAAAGTTATAAAGATATAATAATATGCGGTGTAGGTAATTGAGAAGATTCATTGAATGTCCTGAAGGCAACTGGGTGCAGACTTGAGACATTTAGACCTAGTTTGAAATGTTATACTTACTAAAAAAAGTATATAAAAGGAGTAAAAGCTTGTGCACTTGGAATGTACGATTTCTAGGGACAATAAAACTTGGAAAGACATCCGTCGATAAAAGACTGGTTTAATTAAAATGGTACAGAAGAAGAAATATTGGAGGATGGCACTGTTAAAATCTTGAATAATCGAAGAGCATGCATGAAGAGATGCACGAGTATAGTCGAATTAATAGTGGTATGCCAGGATAGAAGAGTGTGATTTTGTATCCTCTCTGCTTACCCCTGCGGAGAAACGGCGAGGTGGTTAGTTATTTAGTTCGTTTTTAAACTACTCTTGTCTATTTTATTCTTTTCCCGCCTCATCGTGTGATGCCCAATTTTTTGGGAATAACGGAAAAATTCCTCGCCTCCAGATATTAATTTAAATTTTATATTATAAATTTGGGTTTTGAAGGGTGTTTTGGGGTTTGAAATTTACGACTTTATTAAAATTATTAAAAATTTATCACTTCATGTAATATTTAGTAGTAGTATTTGCGCTTTTATCAAAAAAGAGATATACACAAAAATATTGAAAAAAATATACTCGTATGTATGTATATGTTTTTCAATAAACGTGCTTCTTAATCTATATTAATGTAAAAAAGAACTAAAACACTTGTCACGCAATTGGCGAGCAATTGTGGGCAAGTAGCTGTGGGCGAGCAATTGTGGGCAAGTAGCTGTGGGCGAGCAATTGTGGGCAAGTAGCTGTGGGCGAGCAATTGTGGGCAAGTAGCTGTGGGCGAGCAATTGTGGGCAAGTAGCTGTGGGCGAGCAATTGCTGGCGAACAATTTTCCGCAAACCCTTTTTTTGGACCTGTGGCACCCAGGCAGGCCATCTCTACCTATGCTCATAGAGATGGCGCCACTATATAAAGAGTAATTTACAGCAAATATAAAACACAAGATGTTTATTATAATAAGTAGTTTGTAAAAATGTCAAAGCTATAGAGCTGATGCACTTCTAGTAGTAGATTACAGAGGAGAGTGCACAAATTTAAAATAGAATTTTTTTACAAGGTTTTTATAATTTTATTCGAGATGTATTGAAGCGAATGAATTTTTCATAGCCGATGTAAGTTACTGTAATGATAGATCAGCTTTTTGCCAAAAAATAAGTCAGAAATATTTAAAAAAAAAAATGCAAACTTTGATATTGCATAGTATCATTAAAGTTTATATATTATTGCATATAATAATATATAAACTTTAATACTGCTATGATATTATAGGTCATGGTTGCTTAAAAATTTCGACTCATTATAAAGGCAGGAATCCACCTATAAAGTTTTTGCTACTAGCTACGAGAAACCTGTGTATCGGTGTAATATATCGTCATAATCGTATAATAACGAACGACGCATGTGATTTTTCTCAAGTTTGTAGGAGAGCAGTTTGAAGTATTATTTACATAAAGACACTTTATGTCATAGCTCCATAACTACAAAAGATTTTCCTTTGAAACTTGGGTTAGTTGTTTAATGTTGATACCTTTCAAACCTCAAATACAGTCAGCGCAGTAGGTACAACGACGTTTTTCCACATGCTGCATTGTTCTACGCTCGCAAATCAGAACCGTCGTTATACCGACTTCTTATAACGACGGTTAAATTAATAAGAAAAAATACATTTTTTATATACCAGATGGCTTCTTTTTTAAACTTTTTAACGATCCAAAAAAGTCAATATGGAATTTTTTGCACATCCGTCATTGTTGTACGATCATGACGATGCATGTGATCAGAGTATCAATCTTCATTTATTTGGTGTCCTGCATATCCTTAGACAGGATATTTTACAAGACCTCTCTCGTCGAGCGTCCATGTTTCGCAGCGCTGGAAATTGGCATCTAATGAACACCTTCAGTGGAAGGTGATGTACGACGATGATTAAACCCTCGCTTTCCCGCGACAAGTTCACTTTTCCGCGAGCCCGCGTCATGCCCTGAATGGCTGCAGTGTCAGCATCGGCAAGCGGAGCGGCCAATTAGCTCGGGAGGTCGCGCCGATTGACTCTGCCAACCTCAGACCTGTAAAATAAGGGTTCAATTGGCGCGGGCAATTAATCATTTATAGATTGATATAGATTTATAGATCATTTATAGCTGATGCATCCGGCCTTGCACGTACAGCGTTTGTAAAAATATACACCTACACACTGCCCTTACAACCCCAGTACTGCGCGCGTATATATGTGTGTGACACGTGCGCACTTCGCTAGGAAGTAGTAATATTTATTTTCGTTCAGTATTGTACCTTGTGTAGGTGGGTAAAACTGTATATATGCGTAGGTGTACCAACAAAATGACGATTTTTTTATCCAATTAACTTTGGCCGTCAGTTGTGCATTGCTTGCGCGTCTTTTTGTTATAAAATATTATTTATTCCTTCTCTCTAAACATATTCCACGCTAAATTATAGATGCAAAGAAGCGCATTTACAGTGGAGGTACTTTTTCCTCAAAAAGTATTTTTACACAATTAACTGTTATATATACCAAAATATTCGTCTATCACTGTTTGTTACCAAAAATATTTATGCTACTTACGTGACATATTGAATGTTTTTCAATGCAAAAAAGGTTTACGAAATATAAATCGGTCGATTTTAGTAGGTACTGAAGTAGATCCGATCTAGCATTATATGATTGGATTTTTACAGCATTATTTAGATGAAGACAATTTAATAGCGACGGAGAAATAAAAACGGCCCTAACAGAGTATTTTGCGTCAAGGCCTACAAGTTTTGATTAACGAGGAATCAAAAAATTGCTAGAACGGTGGAGGGTAAACTTTAATATGGCGTTAAAATAGATTTGTTTTTAAAAAAATTTACTTAATTTAAAAAAAACGCCCTTTCGTTTGGGTACACCTTACATTATTTTTAAATCAAATTTTTGAAAAATATGCTCTGTTTCTACCCACCTGCCTACCGGGATATGAAAAGACATATAGGTCAACCGCTGAGAGCTTTGGTATGACTCATCTCATTCTGTTATATGGAGCCAATGGTAGTGCAAATAAGAGAGATGGAATTATTTTTGTGTGAGTCATACAAAACCTCTCGTTACCTGTATTTTTATTTTCTTGGGTATCTCGGAGTTGGTTAGTCGGGTCTTTACCTTTGGCTGGTACTTTCGCTCTGTAGCAATGAATATCTGTTGAAGTATAGAACTGTACGTCTTAATAAAAGAGAATTTTCTCCACAAAGTTATCTTTTCCAAAGCTGGTACACCCCCTCCCATCCAGCCTGTCCTCTGAAGGGCCACTCGAGCCATCGATTCGCGATATTCTCGGCTTCTAATGCGTAAATCAAGCCCCGTCATTGACACGCGCCCGCGTTTCGTTCTCCGTAGGTCTCGTTCAGACACGCGGGAATCGTGCGATTGCAAATCGCGCGATTTGTGTCATGTATTCAGACAGCCGCGGTTAAATAAGCGATTTGTGCGCGCGAATAGCGCGTCAGTTAATAAACGTCAGTTTGACAGTTCCGGTGCCGTTCTCCATCTTTCAATATTAGAGATAAATTCACTCATTACTTTGTGAACGACGGCTGTGTTCCATGGCAAGACACAAAAATATCATTCTGTCAGTTCATTTTTGGTGAATAAATATGTACTTACCTAAAACATTCTTTTTTTTCCAACGTGTCTTCACCATTTCCAAATATCTCCACCAACTCCTGCCAAACTTGGTTCTTGGCAATTTTATTTGAGTAATCTTCACATTGCAGGTCTTTTCTCCACTTCATCAATAAAAAAATCAGTGTCTAAGCGATCCATAACGAGCTCACGCGTGCTCCTGTTGTGACAGGAGCACGCGAGAGCCGCGCGATTCTATTTTCTAGCGGTCGAGTGGCGGGCACCGCGCGGTTTGATTAACCGCGCGGGTTATGTCTGAACGATTACATACAAACCAACATAAATAAGACCCGCGCAGATCCCACGCGATTCTGAAACCGCGCGGTTCCCGCTGTACCTGAAACCGCGCGGTTCCCGCTGTATCTGAACAAGCCCTTAACCGGTCGTACGCCGCCCGTGCGTTTTTTAGACACTTTTTTGTGATGGTTTTATTCATGTAAAAATCAAAAATAATCGCTAAGATGTTGCAGTTTCTGGTTTCTCAATATACAGACTTCAATAATTACTTATTCATTAATTATGAAAATAAGTAACGAAATTTACTGTCAGAAATGTACGCACATGTTTATCGAATAAAACCATGTAAGCAATAATACTAAAGACATTGTATTTCAACAGTTTCGTTCTAAATATATCAAAGAATATAATAATACTTAATTACAACACTTTTTTATTAAAAAAAAAACACTTTTTTTAACAAATAAATACTTATTTACTATAGTTACTTGACGAATAGAACTCGTTCATTCATTTAAAAACTTGAGATGCAACCAATAATAATGAGGAGTAAATTGAGTAGCTTGTTGGTCTTGTGATCCAAGGTCGCGGTTTCGAATCTCACTCCAGAACTCCAGTTTGGAAATAGTAAGAATATTGATGTGACATGTATTTCGTGTTCGCATCTCTATTTTAAAAAAATATAAATAAAAATAATAAAATAAGCTTTAAAAACCCATAAACAAAGGCAAAATAGATAAAATTCGCACACATGTCTAGAGAGCGCAGATCTACGCTTCGGCATACGACCGGTAAAGGTTTCCATTTAGTCAACACACTCGTTTCATTATTTTCTAAATCTGAATTTAATATACTGGGGCTTAATGCTAGAAGTGTCTACGTCAAAAAAGTCGATTGTTCAGGAGAGAGGTTTGTTCGTTTCCCATAAACAGTAGGTATAAATAACTTCAATATAAACTTCGTGACCATCTGGTTATAGAAAATACTTATTAACAAGCCTCCTAAAAGAAGGTAGGTACTCCTAAAAGAACGGCCTTTTAGGAGCACTTTCTGATGCCTAACTCATTTTAACCAACATCTGACATACATCCGTATTCTGAAAATAACAATGTCTGGATCTTTAAGATCTTTATCCCAACACTTAATAGACGATAATAAAAATTAAAATGTCCAGAGCGGATTTTGTAATTCTACGGCTCAAATACACTGTATTAAAAGATGATATAAGAAAGATTGTTTCTTACAAACGTATTAATTTCTTCATCCATAGCGTCCAGACGAAATATTATGGCTAAACTGTCATGACCGCGTTACCGCGTATTTAAATCTTCCCATCTTGACATTTGAGAGATAAAAATTTACATGTTTCTCCCTCCCTCTATATCTATCTCATATAGAAACTTACAGAAACAAACACCGACGTAAAGCTATGTCGCGTTTATTTTTAATTTTTATTATCGTCTATTAAGTGTTGGGATAAAGATCTTAAAGATCCAGACATTGTTATTTTCAGAATACGGATGATAGGCATTTTTAGCATTAATGTCTAATATAATTATTTATATAGATATAATAAATTATCCATCGCGTTGAGTGCGTCTCAATAATGAGGAAATTGTTCAAAGTTATTATTATTTATTACATACATGTACTTACCCTTATTATATTAAGGCTTTATCTAATGACAAAATCTAAAACAAAAGACGAGATTTAGTTGACGAGAATTTTATTTATTTATAGATAATACCAAATGTTCACGCGAATTATAGACAATAGAAACAGAATGAATGTACAAACTCTGTATTTTTGTTGCTTAATATTTTGTCTTGTTTATAATTTGTCCTTAGATAAAGTGATTTAGGGCCAGTTGTTTCAAGTTGGATTAAGCAAGCAAACAAGCAAGTTAATTCTATTTTCATAGCACAAGCGTTTAGCTTAATTTGAAAATAATAAGAATATTGATGTGACACGAATTTCGTGTTCGCATCTCTATTTTAAAAAAAAAGTTCGTTTAAAGCATAGATTTGTACGGAAACGGATCGTTTGATTGATGGAGAACGCATAAATCTACGTTTTAAACGAACCTTTACTTTAATCCAAATACTTGAAACAACCGGCCCTTGTATGTCAAAATGTATGATGAAATTTTCGAAACTTCAAAATATCTTCTTCAATAATTACTTGGCGCGGTCAATTCTGATTTATTTTGAAATCAGGAACCTCAACTATACCGTGGACACTTACCTACTCTCAGAAGGATCGGTTACCATACTGTTCAACTATGCCTATCTTACTATCATCACAGTATACTGAGAACAGTAATACGTCTTCATACAAACTGGCCGCTAACCATTAGAACGTGTGCGTGCGTGCTCGGCGCCGTGTACGCACGCACTGTGACGCACACTTTGACATAGAATTTGGGGGCACAAGGCGGCGGCGGTAAGGGCCGTGCCTTCGGTGCCATTCGCGCTCGCAGCCGCCGCTTTAGATAAAAATGCCCTTCCTGAAAAAAAAAAGCCTTTTTTTATGTTTGTGGTGCTTTACTAAAAAGGTGTGTTGATTATCACAAAGACTGTGAGTTTTTAAAAGTCTACCTTGATGTTAATCAGCGTTCTTGCAATTTAATTGCAGAAACTAGGTATACTAATTACAGAAATTTTCGGGTTTCGTATCTACCTTATGCGTCGGAATCTCAGACGCTACGAGTTAAAAGAGAGGGGGTAAAAATAAAGTGACAACCCTAGCGTCAACGCAAGAGTAGGCTAATAACTCGCCGACAGGCCGGAGATATACTACTGTTCTGGGTATACTGTGCTATCATCTAATCTAAACTATAATCAACATTCACGTTTGCGGAACGGAACTAATACAAATATGATGATAGTTCGGAATGAAATGTCCCGTCTGCATTTGCAACTTCTTGAGGTAGTTGCTTCTGTTTATTAAATTTTCGCAACTACCCAACTACACGTAGATTGCACAATCTGCTCGGCAATGGAAAATTAATTGGGGATTATTGAATATTTTTAGTCATGCTCGAATTTTTGCAATTTAACAATATATTGCACATTATCCGTTGCGGAAAATTGTGTCGAAAATAATTTTGTACGAACTGCGAAATGCCTACATCCCATATGAATACAATACACAAATACGCAGACATATGATAGTCAAGTCAAATATCGCGGTCTTTTGACTCGTTTAGAATCCGTACTAAGGAAATTAAGAAATATCCAATATTAATAAAGTTAAATGTTTTAAATTTGCAAGAAATTTTTTATGTTTTTTCTTGATTTTAAAACGCTTTTTATTTATATAATGAGATGATTTTAAACAGTATATTCTATTTATTCCCGTATTTTGAGGCTTTACTCACTTAATAAAAGTCAGTTTTTTGAATAAAAACACCTTAATTGATATTTAAAAATAAAAATTCCAAAGTTTGAAATGTGTCAATAAAAGACGTAATTATAAAACAGAATGCCGTCGGTAATGGCGTAATTTATTGGCGCATTTCATACTTTTATTTTTAAATAATAATTAAGGTGTTTCTATAAAAAAACTACTTTTATTAAGTGTAAAGCCTCAAAATACGGGAATGAATAGAATATATTGTTTAAAATCATCTCTTTATATAAATAAAAAGCGTTTTAAAATCAAGAAAAAACGAAAAAAATTATTGCAAATTTAAAACATTACAACTTTATTAATATTGAATATTTCTTAATTTCCTTAGTACGGATTCTAGATAATGAAGTATACTTTATACTTATAAAAAATATTATACGCGTGCATATAAATATTCATTAAAAATTAGCGCCGCCTAGGACACTAAAAACGATTTTTTGGCCGCGGCCTGTCGATTAATGCTTATATTTTATTAATTATTGTAAATAATGTTGAGTTTATTACTTTTATATAATAACAAAGGTTTTTATCTAAGTTATTGCCCTAAAAAAATTGCAGTCTAGAGTACATTCTGATATAAATTAATAATAAAAACCTGCATTTTCGTAAAAAAAAAAACGCTGAAATATGCATTTTCAGTGAATGTGCCGCCTCAAATAATAATAAACAGTATGTAAATAAAGAACTTCTTTCAAAAACAACATTTCTGTATGTGATTTACAATAATGCTTATATTTTGATAAAGATGTATGATGAAAACTGCAATCACAGATAATTTGATAAGGTAAAAATATTTAATGAATAAATTGTAAGCGAGATCTTTGTGTACGTAGTGGTGGCGATAGATTGCTACCAGTGTGTGGGCACAGACCCCACCAACCCCTTCCTGTGTAACGAATTCCTGGAGGACAACCAGGATCTGTCTCCGCGAGGATGCGACGATGTGTACGGAGCCAGCTACTGTATCAAGCACATCGGCCGCTTCGAAGGTACCCGAGGGAGTCCCGCTGCATGCACACGGAGACTGGGGACGGACTCACAACTACTAACAAATATCTGTACCTTGTGTCTAATACATAACACATTTCCAAGTGAAACTGATTTATTTCCATGAAGTGCTGAAAGCTATAAAAAGTTATCTTGTTTAAACAATGGATCGCCTAACATTACTTTTTTTCATTAATTACCTAAAAATTATTTTAATATTTGCAAATATGCAATGCATTATTCACAACAATATTGTGAATAATGCATGTGCGTCATGTCATCAATTTATGTTCAAAATGGGACTTAGTTAAAAAAATATCCATTTTTGTATTCTTTGAAACAAGATTTTAAAAAGTTGACTAGACAGGAAGTCTTCCAAATTCCATTGAAAATAATCCACCGAAAGATAGTAATTGTTACCCAGTAAGGGCCATTTGTTTGATAGTCTAAGAGTAATAATAAAGCATAATGCATGATTAGCTTAGATTTTTAAGTTAACAAGTGTTTCGACTGGTAAAAAACTAATTTTAGCTTTTTTTTGAACTATTATTCTTACACTCCTGATAGAACAACCGGCCCTAAGAGTTTACTTAATACCTGCGCGTGAAATTTATCATCATCATCATTGGCGCCACAGCCCACTGTGAGCCTTGGCCTCCCCCAAAATTTTTCACCATTCCACCCGGGCCCTTAGATCCGCTCCCATGCCATCCATGAAATTTATGCTTGCAACTAATTTTGAGTGACAAAATAAAAACAAACCTTGTCGTAATGGTGCGTGAACACAAATGAAAACTTGCTCTCTTGCTTCAGAGAACTGCCGGTGAAGGTTGGTATGTATCAATTAAGTTATTTTACTCTGCATATAAAATCAAATAAGCAAGACTTCACAGTACCATTACGATAAAGTTTTCACATAATTTGCAATAATTCACTTAGAAACTTTGTACATAACTGGTTTGCGGATTTAATAATACTCTTTCTTTTAGAATTGATCAGTTGACATGGTTTCGGGTAGAGCTGATTGATAAAATCTAGTTATTCAAGGCAGTCTTATTTACGAAATAATCAAACGCATGAATCTAATCACTAACACTTCCAAAATTATTGCTTTCTTTCAGAAATCACCGTAACTTCGATCTGCAACAAACGTGACATTCAAAAAATATATACTACTTGTTTTCTAAGCAAAATTAACACTAACCCTATCGCTTTCTTTAATTCACGCTGCTTATTACGGACGAACCCCATGCGAAGTGTCGACCATCAAGTGCTTTCAGTGCGACTCGGCCAAGTCCATTGACTGCACAGACGTTCTCATCAATGAGCCGGAGAACACCTTCGAAGCTGAAGATTGCGACGATGTATTCGAGGCCCAATACTGCATCAAGAGCACCGCACTGTTGGGTCAGTTTAGTTCTTCCTGTAGCATTTTGAGTAAAAAGATAGTACAGGCTAGTGATGTAACGAATGTCATTTTTTGAGCATTCGCGGATGCGAATATCTGCTACCGATATCTGCTATGCGAATGCAAATATTGAGATTTTTTTAATTTGGCGCCAATTATGTACGGCTTAGCGGCTCAGTTTCGCACAAGGCGCGTTCCGTTTGCATCTTGTTCCGAGAATTTTGTTGATCGTAATATAAGCATAAAGAATAATTTTGTTTTTGTTTGTTTAAAGTGTTTTCTTATAAAACATAAATTATTTATAGTTTGTAGTTGAAGGACATAGTTTTTGTTTGATTTTCGTTTTTAGTTTCATTCAAGAAGATGATTACCTAACATTAAAGTTTCAGAGAAGAATTTTTTTTTATTTGTTTACATTGCATTATTATATTTTTTGTTTTCTGAGCTAATGAGAAGTTAATTTTTATTTAGTAGTGATCTGGAATCTTAAGCTTTATTATTATTAATGTTACTTTTTCTAATAATAAAAAAAATAAGAAATTAATGAAATTTTTTGTTAATCTAATGTTATGTTTTTTCTGATGTTCATATTCGCAAAACATTCGCTCGAACTTTGCGAATGTGAATATGCGAAAATGTGTGAATATTCGCGAATGTGAATGTGAATATTCGTTACGTCACTAGCACAAGCATTTGCAGCTCCTAGGGACTTGGGAAACAAAAATGAAATATACATTTTCATCAATTTCAATTTTATTGCGCATGCTTGGCAAGCGGACACGGTAGCATATTCAGATTTATTACAAAAACTGCCTTACAAACTACTGCATGATTTGTAAAAACATTAATAAAATCGAGTAATCATTGATTTATATGCGATTTAGATTTAAAACTTGGTACAATTTCTAATTGTCCGACAGCAATATTAAACATTAGGCCTTGAGATACACATTTATGATTTGCTGACGCACGGTAGTTTCCTGTCAGACACTAAAATTGTTTTCATTTGCAACATTACACTTACTAATTACTAATAAACTAATACACAGGTATTTCACATGATACTTGTGCTTTCCCAAAGGCTTCCACAGTCAAAAGCTATACATATAATGTAGCTTTGTATTATAAATATTAAGAAAAAATATAAATTGTAAAGAAATAATGAAACTCTATTCAAAAATATATTACATTTCATCACCTAATATATATATAGATCATTTCAAATAGTTGGCTAAATTACATACTACGCGAATTACTTGTGACTTGCAGGAGGAATAGGAACGAAGAGGTATTGCTCGGCGTTGGACCTGGGAAACTACTGTAACTACGTCCAGCACCTGGGGGACCAGCTGGAGTACAGGTCATGCGTGTATACCTGCAACGCGGACGGCTGTAACTCCTCAACCTCCGTTGCTTACTCCTTCTGGTTGCTATGCCTCCCCGCGCTCCTCCTGGCTAACTTATTGACCAGATAAAATAGGAGCGCTAACCTCGCAGTTTACTATTGATTGGAACATTTGACGAGAGTCTTATTTTATGGGTTATTTAATGAGAAAATTAAAGTGAAATTGTCGTAACTAACGTACAACAGTTTATGTAATGTGTGACTTACTCGTTATTTATTTACATACACCTTCCATGTTTTTATTTATGTAACGATGATTGTACTAAAGATTACAGCTTAACTGTTTATATATATTTTCACATCTAAATATGTACCCATTTTGTTCCCTCGCTTCTTGCTGGCGACATTTTCAAGCTGACTTTAGAATTAATCATTCTTTAATCAACATTATCATGTACATATACATAAATTCAAAGTAATGTTTATCAATCAAATACATATTCATATGTAATTAAAAAAGTTTGTTGCATTCGAACATTTGAAAATCTTTGGTCTTCGGAAAGGTAATTTTAGGCAGTGTTTGTCTGTGAATGTGTTTTGATGCTGATTATGATGGGGTAAATGTTAGATTTAAATATGAAATATTAGCGTAGTCGAATTCCAAAACAAGTATGATAAATCAAAAAGATTGTATAGAAAAAATGAATCTAAATCAATGATACTGAATTTATTTTTATTCAAACATTGCGATTGAAAAAAATGTAATAATCAAATAAGATACATCATTGAAAAATTGCAAGACATCTTTGAACACCAGGTTCACAAATTTCACAATTACTAAGACTAAGTTTTAGTTCAAATGAAAAATTTCTGACAATCATATGAATTATTTTAATGTAAAAAACAACTTAATACATTTTAGAAAAAATTGTATCAATTTTGATGAATTTAAAATAGAATATGCTGTCATATTTTTGTGCTATCGGTGCGATGCCTCAGATTCAGGGACATTTTAAATTTTTTAACATTACAAACTTAAAAAGAATGACGTAATTGGAATATCACGTATTTACAAAAAAATATATATATATCACACTTTTCGAGTTATACAGATATACTTCAAATCATATTTATTATTTGAGTTCTGATTCCATCTAAATTTATTGTATACTAAAAAATTTCAATGAAGTATCCGTTTTGATTTGAATTATTATTAAAATATTCATTTATAATAGCTGCTGGTAATAATCGACACATTTATCAAGATAAAATTTGTTATGTAGCAGTAAAAGCCTTGACTACAAAAAAAATTTAAATGTTTAGTTCATTTGTAGACTAGAAGTAATTTTATGTAGGTAGGTTCAATTCCATACTTGAGACTGACAAGTATCTTAATTAATATATATTACAGCAGATTCTTTTCTTCCTTAGAAGAATTATTGCAAACATTGACATGTTAGATTTAAGATTGTCCGTAGTGTGTACCGTGATTATATTTCTCTTCAGCAAAGCCAATGTTAATATATTCTGAAAACCTATTTCTTTACGTATAATTATTACGATGATAATATTGTGTAAATAATACTGATAATTTAGTAGCGTCTTATCACAAATTAATGCGCTGTCCTGACCTTTGGAGACAAGAGAGGGCAACTATTCCAAGTTATTGATCTGTGAACTATGTAGACAAAAAAACTTTGTCAACATATATGTAATATGTTTTGGATGGAAAGGTACTTAGTGGTTATTTCATAATCCTTTGTTTCAGATTTTTTTTTGAATAAAAATTATGTTGATTTTGTTAATAAAGTTTTGTTTGTTCCGATTGATATTAAATATTTTTAAAGTGTAAATAACGGTATCATTTATTTGTACATGGAATGACAAGTCCTAAAGAAAAATACTCCCATCCAACCAATTTTTCTCATTTTATAATCACATTGTGTGCTGAATTTAATGACGTAGAGCACATCTTGGGAGTCAAAAACAATTTTAACATATTTTCTCCAGCGCTTGTCAAAATGCCAGCTTTGAAGTAAGCCCGTGTTAATTGTGGCAATAATAAGTGTAAAGAAATTATCGAACCGCAAAGAAAAACTAAGACCAGTCTCATTTAGTTATACTCAATTTACACGAATGTCAGTCCCCAATTCAAAATAGTTAATTTAATATTCAATTCACAAAATATAAATAAATGCACAAAACAGTTCCCTGCGTTACAATTGAAACAATGATTTTAACGCAATGATACAAGCCTTAATTCTCTAAACATGAATTTTATGTAAAAATATTTGTCCACTATAAAATTAGCTTTCAAAAGTTGGCTTATCACACATTGCAAAGCCTCCACATAAAAATACATTTCATAATATAATATTTCATCGCCATCCCTAGACAAACACACTGGAATTCAAAATATACAAAGGGAATAAAACTTTATTTTTGTTTTACAAATAGATTTGATAGATCCGACCTCCCAAAATACTTGAAATATTATTGTCTAACATTACAAAAAATATTGTGCTTCATTGTGCAATTTTTATAAATTCTACAGAATTATAATGTGGCTATCAAAGAAATTTCCCTGAATAACTTTTCTCTAAAGCAGGTCAGGCTAAGAATACAAGAAAAATAGTACCATACGAATACACACACTCTCGCTATCCAGCGAAGAACTTTGCACTTTGATTTCTTGGCTTAAAAATAACATAGAAATAAAGCCAGTTAACTTTATTTCTATGTTATTATTGGGTGACGCAAGAATGCAAATATTATGATATAATTTCAACCAGTCAAAATGCATTCTGTGATAAAACGCGTGTCAAGTGCCTACAAGTCACTTCTTAACCCGAAATACCGATCCCGTAATTAACCATTAAATACCAAAAGCACAGAAGGGAATCATTTGACATATTGGTAGATGAAATAGGTGATGTCAGGATCACCTAGTTGCTTACAAATTAAGATCTAAAAATCGTCAGATATTAATAAAATTATAAAATAAATATACAATTAATATAACACAACTTAATAGACATCTAACATAACACATTATAATTAATATACAACACTTAAACAATACAATCAATGGTATAATGTTGACATCTCGTGTCAAATGATTAAGAAAACTTTAATTCAGAATATTTTATAATAGACTCATTAGTCTCTTAAAACATTTAATGTTCCGTTACCGTCACACTGTAAACACAAAAAATACATATAAATAAAAAGGTTGCACATTTCTATTAAGAATTAAATCCTCGTGAATTGGAATGCATGTTTTACTATAAACATATAACTTTACCAGAACGTTGGTCAAATCACTTAGAAATTTTTAAATGCTTTACTTTTAATGTCATGACATTGCACTTTAGAGAACAAACCTAATCACGAATATTAATAAAATAACATGACCTAAGAATGTGTCACATTTTCCAATGGCAATATGTTGGCGCGCAACATAAAATTAGGCATAGGGCGATTATATGTAAAACTGTTATGTATAAAAGCATTTTTTGTCCAAAATACCACACATATATATTTCGAGTGCCAATGTTTTGTTAATGCAGTCAATGGAAATTGCCAGGAATGTGTGGATTCGCAATATTGGAATGTAGTAATTAAGAATATGTAATTTATGGAAAGAGTGCATCGCTCTGCGACAATTTTTTATATGAAATGCTACACCATCAAGGATACATTCCGTGGCTCGCTACTCTTCACCTTTCAGCTGCTCGCAGTTACCCAACACTACATAGAGTGCATCCTGCTGTGGAGAGTGTTGAATTTTGAGTATTGATGGTGAGTATTGAACAATAGCTGCTCGGTGGTTGTGTGGCGAATGGATGAGTCTAGTGCGCGTTCTGCAGGGTCTGCAGCCGAGTCAGCTGCTGCTCCAGCTCGCGGACTCTCTGTTGACTGTTGAGGAGCTGCTTCTTCACCACTCGCAATTCCTCACCCTGCCGGTTGAAGGCCAAGCGAAGCTGCGTAGCATTCCATAATGAATAATATAGATGTCATAATTTTTATTTAGCTAATTTGATGTATGTCTAATTTTTTGTGAATAAATTATTCTTTTTAACCGGTAGGATGCTGGCCGTACATAACGCGGAATGTACCCTGTCTGCCGCGCAATTTCGCACACAATTGCTGTTTTTTAGACACTTTTTTGTGATGGTATGGTGTGGTGTGATGGTGATTGGATTCATGTAAAAATCAACAATAATCGCTAAGAAGTTGCAGTTTCTGGTTTCTCAATATACAGATTTCAATAATTACTTATTCATTAATTATGAAAATAAGTAACGAAATTTACTGTCAGAAATGTACGCACATGTTTATCGAATAAAACCATGGAAGCAATAACACTAAATATATTGTATTTCAATATATTCATTTTAAATATATCAAAGATTATAAAAATACTTAATTTTAACACTTTTTTTAACAGATAAATAACACAATTAATGCGTGGTTCGAAGACGACATTTGGAATAATTTTTTGTCCGGTTTGCGCGGCAAATGAGTTTACTTGACAAATAGACTCGTTCATTCATTCAAAAACTTGAGATACAACTAATGATAAACTTTAAAACTAAAAAAAAACGCAGGTAAAATAGGCCGAATTCGCATACGTTTCTAGGGAGTGCAGATCTGCACTCTGGCACGTAGAGGGTACAAAAGTTTTCGCGCAGATCTGCGCTCCGGCACGCGACCGGTTAAAAATTAAAGAAATCAAAAGAGACATAAGGACTAATGATGGTATTTTAACCGGTTACATAATAACCTTTGCTTGAGATTTGTATCTGATTGTGATAAGTGATTCTGACTGAATTCGACAGGCAATCAAACGTACAATTGTATCTCTGTTAACAATCTTTGATATAATCTGATTTGAATCTCAAATAATAGTAACATTGTGTAACCAGTTAAAATAACATTTTGACTATTACTAATAAGGACAAATTATTTATAAACTAGGAAAATCCTTTTATGAGAAAAAATATAAATCTAGAACTGGAGGTAGAGATATACTAGCAGAAATTGAAGGGATTACAGTAAAACCTCGTTAATTCGAAATTCAAGGTACAAAAAAAAAATTAAAAATCGCAATACAATTGCGAAATTTGCCAAAAATCGTAAAACTCGTGAAAAAAATCATTAACTTAGTAAAAATCTTCTGTAATTTAATTGATATTGATACATATATGTATCTGTTGTTCAAACTTGCGAAAAAATCGAAATATTTTTTTAAATATATATTTGTCAAATTTAAAAAAAAATATCTTATTTTGTGAACTAAAATATATTGAATTATGCCGCAAGGGACTAAAAATTATTTCGAAAATCGCGATGCGATAGCGAAATTCGCCAAAAATTGTAAAACCGATGAAAAAACCATTAATTTTGTGAAAAACGTCTGCATTTTTGCATATTTCAAGAAATCATTTCGAAAACACAATATTTATCATGCTAATAAAAATATCGCCACATTTCTATTACTAAAGTATCCGAAATTGACATATCTGTTGTTCTCACTTGCGATAAAAATTGAAATATTTTATTCAATTTTGTCAAATTTAAAAAAAAAAAATTTTGTGAACTATTGTGAACGTATTGATTTATGGCGCAAGGGGCTAAAAATTATTTCGAATTACGAATAATCGGTGTTAATCTACTATGAAATTAGCATTTTGGTTTTAAAAATTTTAAATTATGGCGACTTTCAAATTATCGGGGTTCAAATTAACGGGATTTTACTGTATATATCAAAATTATTGTATACAGCCTTACTTCATTTTCTGTGGAAAACACGTCTCCCTGATTGATTTGTCGGTACAGCGGTACCTGCTCGTCCCCGCCCACCGGCTGCGCTCCGAACATCTGCTGCAGGCGATGGAACTTGGTTGCCTGATTGGCGCTGGTTTTCTGGCTCTTCTCAGTCACCTGTAAGTGTAGAATATAATAAAACTTAAATAATAATGCTGGTGAATATTAATTTATTAAAAAAAAAAATACAAGAAAAAATTATATTGCATAAACATTTGCATGTATACATCAAAACTGTTGATTTTGGATACAGGGAACTGCAAAATAAAGAAATTATGCAAAACTCTGCCAATTCTAAAAGATATCACAAAATTCCTGTGATAAAAGTGATTTTAAGAAATTGTATACATAATTTGTGAAAACATCATGAATTTATTAAAAAAATAAATTATTCATACATATTTATTAATGGGTTAAGCCACTTTATTATGGCTTCAAAAACAATTCAAATTAAATTTTCTTTTTGACATAACCTATTGCACATATAAAATTTGCTTTGTTATCATGTTTACGGCATACGTTGGTTAATAATTATCATTTATAAATTATTTTTAAAATTTCAAAATGCGGATATATGTGCTGTCCTGCAAAGGTCGTTTCCTGTGACAATAGAATATAAATAATCATGTCGCCAGGGTTTGAGGGAAATGGAAAAGTAAATTATTTTCTTTTCAAATGATGTTATGTTATTCCTATGATGTAACATTAAAAAAAAACTATTTTTTTTGTGCAAATGAAAATCAGTTTGAAAATAATTGTCATTGTTCTCCTAAATTTAACTTTAATCAGATTTAACCTTAATCAGATTAAGCAAAGGACGTATTTTATTTAAAAAAAATCGTATGTTACATCATAGACAGTGTTATTAATAAAAGATGTGTGCAAATTTTGAACAAAATCAGCCTAATATTTTCTTCACTAGTCTGCAAAAGGGAGTTTTGAGAAAAGATAATAAAATTCAATTAATTCTTTCTGGAATTTTTGAATGAGCGATGACACAAATCACTGTGAAAACTTATAAAGCAAAAGAAAACATTTTTCAAACTGTCAAGGTGGTGTAACCGCTTAAGTCAACATAATAGTAAAACAATCAATAAATACTTATGGTCTTAGATGAATTTCTTCAAAAACTATGTTTGTTGTCATTTAAAATATAAGATTACGCAGAATGTCTTAGCTAATAACACAAACTTTAGTGGAGTCTTCTCCATTTAATTTTCCCTAGAATATATTATTTACACTTTGTGTGGAATGTCCAGAGTTATATGGGTAACCAACATTTAACCAGTCGGGTGCCGGAGCGCAGATCTGCCCGAAAACTTTTGTATCATCTATGTGCCGGAGCGCAGATCTGCGCTCCCTAGACACGTATGCGAATTCGGCCTATTTTACCTGCGTTTATGGGTTTTTAAAGCTTATCATTGGTTGTATCTCAAGTTTTTGAATGAATGAACGTGTTCTATTTGTCAAGTAACCTCATTTGCTGCGTAAACCAGACAAAAAATTATTCCAAATGTCGTCTTCGAACCGCGCATTAATTGTGTTAATTCTGTTAAAAAAAATGTTAAAGTTAAGTATTTTTATATTCTTTGATATATTTAGAATTAAAATATTAAAATACTGAAATACAATATATTTAATGTTATTGCTTCCATGGTTTTATTCGATAAACATGTGTGTACATTTGTGACAGTAAATTTCGTTACTTATTTTCATAATTATTGTACAAGTAATTATTGAAATATAAATCATTATTGAAGTCTGTATATTGAGAAACCAGAAACTGCAACAACTTTTTAGCGATTATTGTTGATTTTTACATTACTATTTACATTACATCACAAAAAAATGTCTAAAAAAACAGCAATCGTGAGCGAAATTGCGCGGAAGACAGGGTACATTCCGCGTTACGTACGGCCGGCATCCGACCAGTCAAAGATTGCTTTTTTTTCAATATTTCCAGCTTATTTTTTTGACTATAAACTAGATTTTATGGCCTAGATGAACGCATCTCCATTTTAAAGTCTCACCTGCACGGTATTATTGTCCTCATCGTTCCTCATCTGCCAGGAGTGCAGGGGCCGGTAATCAGGGACCGTCTCGCAGCTGAGGAAGGCAAACTTCTTCTTGTTGTTATTATCCTGCGGCTGCAGGGCGGGCGCTTCCTTGTTGTAGATGCGAGGCTTGTGAGTGGCGATGCTCACACCTGGGGATGTATTATCTAAATATTTATTTAAGCAATGCAGACACAGTTTTTCCAAATCAACATATTTTCTGACAGTCAATGCTTTAAAATGTGTTGAATATAAAGTTGATGATTGTGCCAATTTTATTGGCATCTGTCTACAATGTATAACAATATTACAAGCAGTTAAATGTTACCATTCAGTTGGTTAATAGCCTACTTTCAATGCTAATTCATATTTTTGTTCCTTTGTCAGGGTATACTTAATACTAATTAAACTTTACAAAATTATGAACAATCATACCTCAGTGTGTCTAAATGGGGATAAATAGTGGGGGTGCGAAACTGAGGTATGATTGTTCATAATTTTGTGCTTTCGCACCCCCACTATTTACCCCCATTTAGACGCTTAACACTAAGGTATGATTGTTCATAATTTTGTAAAGTTTAATTAGTAGGTAATAAGTATACCCTGACGAAAGAACGTTGTTTCCGAAACCGGTTGGTTTTACCAAAAATTATGTACTGTAAGTAGGCATTTGACATTGAAATTATACAATAAATTATACAAAAGACAAAGAAATTATACAATAAAACCTCATTAATTCAAAATTAAGGTAAAATAATCACAATGCGATTGCGAAATTTGCCAAAAATCGTAAATCTTAACTTTGTGAAAAATGTCTGTATTTTTGCATATTTTAAGAAAATCATTTTGAAAACCTAATATTTATTATGCTAATACAGAGATCACGACATTTATATTACTAAAGTACTCGATATTGACATATTTGTTGTTCTCACTTGCGAAAGAAAACCATAATTTTTTTCAATTTTCAAAATTTAAAAAAAAAATTGAATATGTCAAAACTATAATAAAATATATTGATTTATGGCACAAGGGACTAAAAAATATTTCGAATTACGAATTACCGGGGTTAATCTTCTATGAAATTAACAATTTTGTGACTTGAGAGTTTGAAAATTTCGAGTTATGGCAAATTACGAATTATCGGGGTTTTACTGTACATAATAAATTGTGGTTGAAACAATGATGACTGTGTAAAATAATGATCAAACAATGGTGTTAAAATAATAATGTTATATTGATGGAACCATTTGTACATCTTAGGTCTATCAGCATGCAACAAGTTTCACTAATAGAAAATACTTAACAACAACAACGTGACAACAGTTACACAAAGCGCACTATTCATTAAAGTATGTACAAGATGCCGTAATACTGAGAACATAGATAAATTAATATGAGGCGACCAATGTACGGGTTAGAAGGATGAAAACGGACAGATGATGGTGGAGAGCATATAAAGGAAGAGGAGTAAATCCTACCTTCTGAACGGATATCAGAAGTGAACCGGCTTACACCATTATGGGTAGGTTCGGAAGCTGCAAAGGTACACAGAGATATATATTAATACTATGCAAAGCACAACACAGCACTTGCTGAACAGTGAAGGCTCGTCTGAAATGATTTTTAAGTAGGATTCAATATTACGCCAATCAGCATAAGCTCCATTACTTGCGTACCAAGATAACAGTAGCAAAAACAGTTTAAACTATATACGGGTGTATTGTATACATTTTTCATTTCCACCTTAGTCTCCTAGAAAACTACATATATTCACTGATTTACCAAAAACATAGCATTTATAATCATACTCTCAAGTTTCTATTCCTCAATATTCATTATCAGTCCACATTATATTGTAGCTAAACTGCACAATGCTGTTGCTTATATGTATTGATATAAATAAATATTTATGACATTTTTGATGTTTACAGTGTTAACTTGGACATAATTAACAATTTAATAAAACTAACGAACTTTGCATTGAACAAATTGATTATATGGCCAATGTTAAAAATAATAAATTTAGTTAATACAGAGTTTGTTAGTTTTTTTTTAAATTAACACAGAACAATAATTCAAAACTGATTATTTAAATGACGAACTTAATATTAGCGTTGACACGTACGATGTCACCATTAAACTGACAGACGTGTCATATGAAATCACAGCAGTTTAAAATGCCATGGAAAAAACTGTATTTTAAGCAAACTACATAATTTTTAAATCTAATCTAAATCTTTTGACTACATTTTCATTCCAGAATTCTCAGAAATCAATAATATTATTTTTACAAAATTTATAAAGATAATCTCCTTTTACACAGATTTTAGTATATTACTCAGGCAATGCAAAAAAATAGAAAAGTGTAATGGGGGAAAATGCAATTAAAAACAAATAAACACTAGCATTAAATAACATTTATAATAATCTTTCATGCAAGTGGCGGTGCGTTATGAAGTGAGAGAGGTACCTGTCTTCATGCTGAACAGCAGCGGCGATGCGTTCCTCCCGCTCATCCACTCTCGTGCGGACAGAGAGGGGAGGGGGGCCGCCGTGTCGGGATACAGGTCCTCCTATAGGATGCACTTTCGATTACTAATAACTCGGCTTAAAACTACCCAAACCAGGAGCTTAGATGAGGGCTTCTAGAGTTTAAAATTAGTCTGAAATTAGCAAATATCTTCACTTTCTTTTGTATTATCCTAATCTAACCTAAACCAAACTGAAATATACTTTCGGTGGAGCTGAAAAAACAACAGAGAGCTTCCTCTAGTAGACCCACAGTTGCAATTAAGGGTAATTTCTATTTTAAAAAAATATTGAATTGTTCCAATTCCTAGAGCAAAAAATGAGTGTTTTAAAATACAGAAGACTCCCGATCATCTGGGGTTGCATTACTGGGGCAAAAAGATTAAGATTGTTTTAAATATTCCATAATTCTCTACAAAATGTAAAGATATTTTTTTTCAGCTAAATAATACCAACCACATACATAACATATAAAACACAAAATTATGAACATGCAGAATTGCGAAATTGTGATCATACCGAATCACGAAATTTCGGGAATCCCCTTCAATAGCATATTTATTTAACACAAGCTGACATTATTTTGACACAAGACAACTAATTCTTAATGTATATACGCACCGAAGTGGTGTATTTTGGAATTATTTAATTAATATTGTATTTTTATGCTGTACTGTGTGTGATTATGTTTATGTATGTGGAGAAAAAGCGAAGTAATTTACCAAACTTATATTAGCTTCACCTGTTTATTTGGATAGAATTTTATAATCGATATTTCACCCACTTCCCAAAGTCCAATCAAGCTGCACTCAGACATATTCTCGATGACAATATGTAAATCAATTATCAAATTCACTAATTAATCAATTATGCATCATTATTATTATTATTATTATTTTTTAATAGAGATGCGAACAAGGAATACGTGTGTCACATCAATATTCTTACTATTTTCAAACTGTGCTATGAAAATAGGACTAACTTGCTAGTCTGAAGTGAGGTTCGAACCCGCGACCTTTGGATCACGAGGCGAGTGTCCTAACCACAAGACCAACAAGCTACTCCGCAATATCAAGAAATTAAAGTTTTATATGGGAAATTAGTTAATGAGCTCGCCAAAAGATGGCGCTAGTTTCATACTTAAGTGGTTTTGAATGCTGGGTAATATTAAGACTAAAAAACAGAAAATTATATTACATGAAAAAACTTTTTTTTTTAAAACCACGCTTGTGTTTGATAAATGTACTAAATAGTAAAAAATTAATTTTCAGACAAAAACACTCCAAATAAAAAAGCATGGGCGCTCTCCCCCCATCAACAACATAATTATCACATATATATTGATATGGATTGCAGAAGCTTAAAATTCACTTCCAAGATTTTTAATTTGGTATTTTTAATTATTTTCCTGTTTTATTCTCTTATTTTATAAGTTCAATATTGTATTTCCGTGCCATACAACTGCGTGTATTTTTTTCGAATTTGGAATATGTGTTTGTAAATATTTTCCATTCCCGTTTTTGTGGAAAATTACCCGGGTCATACTTTTCCTACCGCCCCGGATAATCGAGGGTCCATTGTGCATACATTAGAATTTGTTCTCAGAAATGTTAGGCTGATTACATTCGCTTTATTTATATTTGTTTTTCTGTTACGAACCTGGAAGTGATCCGATTTCCTCGGCACTACCATGGAGATAGGCTCGCACAGTCCTCGTGAGGTATGCAGTTTGTAGAACCTGAAGACCTCACACTGGGATACGTTGACTCCGCGCTTCGGCATGAATCCGAGGCCTCGCTAGAAAGCAGAACTCAGCATTAATAAGATAGATATAAGCTGTAAATTTTTATTTTTTCTAATTCAATTTTGTGTTCCATCGCGTTTTTGTGTCATACAAAAATAAAAAAGTTTTAATTTATGATGTAAAGGGTTATGTCTACAATTATTCAATTACATATTCAAATAAAGAATTTTTTTTCCAAATTTTTTCAAATTAATTAAGTTAGTATTTCATATGGTAATTTTGGTCACTTTAACGTACAGTAAAACCTCGTTTTTTTGAAATTCAAGGTGTGATAAATTTAACCTGCCACCCTATTACAAGAAATAAGAAATAAAATAATAATTATATCGAATATCTCCAAAAGAACTATTTAAGATTAATTTATTACTTGTGTTGTGAGAGTCACGACTGTGCCACTGACGACAGGACGTCGAATCAAAAAAATAATAATATTATTCGTATTGGAGAAAAGTTTCACTTCACCCATGGTAGATAGACTGGTAAGTAGGTGTTAGCTCGTGATAGGCCTGATTTGAAAACATGATAGAAATTAACCAATGAGATCTTTGGTGGAGGGGAAAGCTTCGAGAAGGAATTTCCGATGAAAAAAGTTTATAAGTAGGTGTTGGAGCGTTAACTCGGGAGTTTTTTGGAGGGTTCTCAACCGATAGGCCACGCTGGTTTCGTTTGTTTCGCGCGTTTTTACGGTATCTGAGATATAATTTCCAAAGCAATTTGTTTCGGTATTTGACAATCAGTTACGAAAGCATCCAAATTCATCGCTGTTATAGTGTCAAAATGTCAGTATTAAAATATAGGAGTATTACAAATGCCTGCGTTTTGCCGCATTTTCGAGAGATAAACAAAATTTTAGCTGTTATGACGCCATCATACAAGCGTCAATATAGAGCGAAATAATTAACGTCTGGATTATAGTCGAAATTTAGGGATGCGTTACTTAGTCTTGTGCTTCGATTGTTTTAAAATCATTTTTGAATTTAAATCGGGATCTCATTATTGGAAAAAAAGCAGTTTGGATTCTTTTAAATGTATTTATAACCACCGAGAGAATGAAGAGATGTACCAAATGGGAAACTGGAGGAACAAGAGACACACTTATGCAGAGTCTGGAGGAAGGGCCTTCTGAGCTACGGATTCAAGCCACTACAAGATTTCAGGATGAGTACCTTTTAGTCTGTATAATAGTATTGTTAAACTGTTTCTAAATGTTCTAAAATTCTTCTAAAGCAAGTTTATCTACAGTTAATATCGAAGAAGGCAGTATTTTCTTAGGAAAGATACATATTTAATTTCATTAAGCATAATTCAAATCATTTGAAAGAGGATTTAAAATGTAGTCGAATTTGGTTGTTTTGAGATTGCGTCGTTCGACCCCTGCTTGCCAAGGAGACGTTCAATCATGAGGACAAAAATCCATAATTACGTGCATATTCCCTATATATAAAGAACTAGTTCTAACTAGGGAATTTCAAGAAGTACAGATGGGTCATTCCTCAATGGGTCGAAATTACGCCTGTACTTGATTGAAGGAAGAATCTTCTAGGTGAGAGCGCTGTGATTGCGAAATAATGCGAAATAATAGACGTAATTCAAATCATTTGAACGCAAGAGAGGGAGCGAATGAAGTGAGTTGATTGTTTTGGGTTTGCCCCGCTTCTTGCCAAGGAGACGTTCAATCATGAGGACAAAAATCCATAATTACGTGCATATTCTCTATATATAAAGAACTAGTTCTAACTAGGGAATTTCAAGAAGTACAGATGGGTCATTCCTCAATGGGTCGAAATTACGCCTGTACTTGATTGAAGGAAGAAACTTCTAGGTGAGAGCGCTGTGATTTCGAAATAATTGATTCTGACTTATATGAACGGGAGGGAGAGAAAGTGAATCGGGTTATTAATTATGCGCAACCGATTCAGGATACACTCCTGAATATTGCGATTTCGTTCGGACGTTAAATTTTGCTTCAACGATATTTGAAATAAAGTATTCCCGTTATCTACACGAATTATTTTGCTCAGATAACTCGTTTAATTATTGTATAAATATAGTCACATGGTCATAGTAAGTTGGTGAGGTAGATTTATTCACTACGCTTTGGATATCTATGAATGTATTGACACATGGTTAATATATTCTGTTCACGTGGAATGTTCCATTGGTTAAACATACTTGTCTTCATTCTACGAGGAGGAATTCACATTTTCATTTACCAAGAAATTATCTTTATACTCCACAGAGGATAAATTGCAATAATCAGCTTTAAACTAATAACCAACATTCTTTTAGACGCAAGGACCCCTAAAAAGAATTAGATGCCACTATTAATATCTTCCAACTTAATCTTTAGACGCAAGTGATCCCTAAAGTTTTGGTATAACTTGGATTTACATTTTCTTCGGAATGCTGACGATTTGTCGAGGCAATGGAACATACTACGTGACTATATCAAGATTTAGCTTCGGATTGTTTATCAAGGTAAAGGAAACGCCAGAGAAAATGTATAGAAGGAAGTTTTTCATGGCCATTAAAGGGGCGGGCCGATGGGGCCCCTTTAGCGCGGAAACCGTGGATATGTCATTACCCACGGACATCAATCCTCCTTTCCATAGATTCATTTTTAAACTTGTTAAATAAATTCCTAACGAGGAAAGTGAAGTACTGTTAGCGACAGACACCACATACTCGGAAGTAGACCTATTTTCAAATTATTAGACTCTCGGTTTGCAGATAAATACAGTTTCTACCAAGATAACCAATCCAGAGGCGAATCACTGAAACAATCTGATTATGTGTTTTTCTCCAAACTATAAATTGTATATAGAAGCAGCCAACAAAAGTAAGCAAATTTAAAAACAAAATGATATGTAAATGTGCTTTTTCTTTCAGATATTTTACGTTTCTGTTATGGTTAGTTATTCCAGTAAATGTAAACTCTAAACAATAAATTTTATACGTATTGTAGTCAAGTCCGAGTTAAAATTATAAGTATATTATTATCTTTGTATGTGTAAATATAGAATTTCCAACACGTTTTCTGAAATATTAGGGTTGCCACGTGCGTCACAATAGAGGGGGAGTTATAGACTAAAGACGATTATCACGAGCCAATAACTTCGACGTTTCTATAGTAATTGAGTGAGAGTATAGTGATTTATTTATTTATAAATTAGGAAAAAACGACATCATGAGCCATTTAATAGATAATCTAGTATAGAGACATATCCTGGTAAACTAGGATAAAAGCCATTAGGTAGTATTTGCATTTAGAATGAAACTTGCGATAACTTAATAGGATTTTGATATTAATTAAACATCGATAAGAAACATTACGACCGCGTCGCGTTCTTACAAAATAATCCTTTCAGTTCATTCAAAACGGATAATTCTAACCTTTTATCTACGTAGAGATACTTATAGGTTATTATCTATTTTATAATGTGTATTTCGGAACAGTACGATCGAGATCAGTAAGAGTATTTTAGTTTGCGTATCTGAATTAGAACTTATATTAGATGGTTTATTAATTTCGGTTAGATTCAAAAAAAAATTAGTTGGTAGCTTCGGTTCGGTGAGCCAAGGCTCAACCACTTTATACACGGTTAGGTCAGGTTTATTACAAGTGTAGCCAACTGTATGGCATAAAGACAGATATAAGAAATATTATTGAATATTTCCGAGTGACGGCCAACTGTATGGCGGAAAGACAGATACAGGAAATATTATTTCCTACGGCTAACTGTATGGCCTGACAGACAGAATTACGAAATATTGTTTAATATTTCTACATATGTATCCGAGGACAGAGAGTTGGTATGCGAAGGAAAAACGGGCTGCAGACCGATTGTTTCCGATAAGTCGCGAAGCCATATCTTGTCAGATCTCGGAGAAATCTACATATAACTAAACAGTGTTTATAGGCCTAGCGACGGGGCTCATCACTAATAAGGTCCCGGGCGCGACAGCCACCGAAAAACGGTATTTGTACCAACAAATACGAGAATTTTCGACCCAAAATTGATTTTCTTATATTTACGAAAAACAAGGGTTTTTTCAATGAAATTGGTATCAAACCATAATATTTTTGCTAAACAAAGCCATTTAGACTAAAATCTAAAAGAAAATCATGTAAATAAAAAAGTAAAATTTTTCACATTTTTTACGTAACCACTATCAGCAGTGGTCCAATGTCGATAAGGGTCATTTTTCAGTCAAAACTTTGAAACTGTCTTACAGACGCTACAACAGCCGGATCAACTTAAAATATTTTTTGTTGAATTCCTTGCATAAGAATCTACCCATTTTACATGTTTTTACATACCTACCTTGTCAGGGGCGCACCTGAAAAATAAATGAAAATTAATTTTTTGCGACCCACTTTGAAATATTTATAAATGACTGAAATTTTATTGTACATAACTAAAACTGATATCAAAAGTTACACCCATGTGGGCTCTTTATAAACTGCATTAACAAACATGTATAAATCATAGTTAACAAATTTTATAAATTTAATTGTGAAATTTTCCTGAGCAAATACCGCTGCGATCGGTATATATTTTTTGATAAAAAATTAACTTCGGTCTTGCGGGTCCAGGCAATCACGTCATGCTATAAGCAAGACATAGCACCATGTAAATGACGTGATGAAAACCCCGGGGGGGTGGCGTAAAAATTCTAAATAATTTTTGAATTCTGTAAATAAAACTTTCCGAGCTATTTTTTAGACAATTTCGCGTGCGCGAACGCGCGATAAAAACTCTCTGTGATTGGCTCCCGGAAATAAGCCGGGAGGTATTAAATTTGTGTATAAATTAAACTTCCGTCGGCGTACAGATTCATTCCGTTCTGTGCTTTATACGCCGTCTGGACCACTTCATCTGACTTTTACTCAACACCTCTGACCTCTGCTCTACCTACTGTTTTTGGATTTTGGAACTTCAACTGGACTACCTGCAACCGGATAATTCACTTTTGTGAATATTTAGAACAACCACTGTCAGCGGGTTTACGATAACCGCTGTACAGTCTTGGTCTGTTCTACGAGTCAAGTACGGGAGACCTGCGCATCATATCTTCGCGTATTCTGTACGGAACACTACACAAAACGTAGAATGTTATTTACTTAAAAAAAATATAAATTTGTAATATAAATGCCAATTTCTAATAACAATAAAGTGGATTTTAAGTGTAGATATTTAGATGTTTTTTCATCTGTCTGATCTTATTATGCCAAATATGCATTCGGCAGAAAACAGCCGAAGTTACTTGTCTATCTGGTAATTAAATTTATATTTGTATGAGATTTTTATTATTACCGTGTGAATATGTATTTTTTAAACTATATAAATTGTTTCGAACAGGATCCACGGCGATCAACTTGACCCCGTACAACCAACTGCGACACGGAGACTGCGAAATTTTATATATTTTATGTTTTTCTATGAATGCTTTTTTATGTTATATGAGTAAATTTAAGAAAATGAAAATAAAAATATTATGTTTTGGTAGCCCTGAAAAAGCTGGTTTTTGAATATTTGTTTCGATTCCTTAGAGTCTACGATACTCTGAGTACTCTACATGCGGCTAGACCGCCTAATCTACTGCTACAAGTGCATCAGCTCTATAGCTTTGACACTTTTACTAAATACTTATTATCTATAACATCATAAGTTGATTTATTGACATGAATTCGGATGGGTAAAAAAGTCTAATAAAAAACCCACTAAACATTTTACTTGATAATATTTAAAAATTTTCAAATTAATTAGGCGCGACACTTTATGTACAGTGCCGCCTTATTATAACTTATAAATAGC
Organism: Agrypnia vestita; assembly: GCA_016648135.1. Taxonomy (NCBI): domain Eukaryota; kingdom Metazoa; phylum Arthropoda; class Insecta; order Trichoptera; family Phryganeidae; genus Agrypnia; species Agrypnia vestita. Next base: position 2,140 of record JADDOH010023496.1, on the reverse strand, counting down.
AAAAATAATGTACACAGCTACATCTTAAATAATATTTATTTATTTACAAAAATCATAAATTGGATGCGCTGGTCGAGGCTGTAGGTCGTTCTGGCCCTCGATCCGGAGGATCGAGCGCGTTGTGTAGCATCATGAAGTAGTGGCGGGGCAATCTGTGTTTGTATCTGAAAGGCAGAAGATTGATGTCGTGCTCATATGAGCCGAGATTACGGATGAGGGGATTTTCTTGATGGGGAAAGGTGCATGATTTATGAAAATTGTCTGACAGTTTGAGGAAGTGTTCCTTGATTGTATCAATTTTGTGTAATTTATTTAAATTTTCGACGGATTGTCTGAATGGTATGTTGTATATGATTCTCAGTGATTTGTTTTGAGCGACTTGTAACTTTTTGTATTTGGTTGTATGAATGCTGCTGAAGGCAGGGGCGGCATATGTGATGATTGGAAGAATCATTGATTTGTATAAAATTAATTTGTTTTCCGGTGTTAGTGTACTGTTTTTGTTGAATATGGGGCGGAGAGAGGCAATTGCTCTGTCCGCCTTGATTCGTGTATCTTTTACGTGAGCGTCCCAGGTGAGTTTACGATCGAGTGTCAGGCCAAGGTATTTTACCTTGTCCGTCCACTCAATTTCCACCTGGTTCACAAGTATTTTGACGTTTGGTGTGTATTTGCGTTTGTGTGTGAATAATATTGTTTCGGTTTTTTCCTCGTTCATTTTCATCCTCCAGTGGCGGTAGTATGCCACCATCAGGTTCATGGCTTCCTGAAGCTGTCTGGAGGCGAGGTCCGGACATTTGGAAGTAGACAGCAGCGCGGTGTCATCGGCGAAGATGGCCCGGGAGCAGCTATCTAGAAAAGGAAGGTCATGAGTGAATATATTGAATAATAATGGCCCCAGCAGGCTGCCCTGAGGCACGCCCATGGGGATATTTCGGGTGGATGAAAATTCGCCTCTGACGGAGACGGTGAATGATCTGCCTGTCAGATAAGATTTATGATCGAAATCAGGTACCGAGGTACGCCGATTTCGATCATTTTATAAATTAGCCCATCAATCCATACTGTGTCGAAGGCTTTGGCGAGGTCAAGAAGCGCCATTGCTGCGCTCTTGCCCCATCCAAAGCCTGTCGACACCTGCTCGACAACTCGGACAAGTTGCTGAGTGGTACCGTGCCCTTTTCTAAATCCGAACTGGTCGTCTGGGAGTATTTGATGTCCATAGACGTGTGCTGCCAGGCGCGTCATAATAATTTTCTCTAGTAATTTACTTAAAGTTGACAGGAGGCTGATTGGTCGATAATTTGTTGGACATGAATTATCTTTATTTGGTTTATGGAAGGGCAAAACATTTGCGATTTTCCAGTGCTCGGGGAAATATTCGAGTTGAATACATCCGTTGAAAATTTTCGTGAGCATTACGATGGCGCGCTGTGGCAAGTGTTTTAGTAAAATGTGATTAATTCCGTCCAGGCCCGGTGCTTTATGAGGTTTGAGTTTTTTGATAATGCGTTTGATTTCTGCGGGGGTTGTGAATCTAATGTCATCAATATCATTTTCAGTGGGCGACGCCGCATTGAATTCCCGGAGCGCTACGAATACCATATGATTGGTATCGGGGTCGCCGACCCCGCGCGTCGCGGTGTAGGCGCTTTCAAAGCCGTCCGCCAGGGCGTCGGCTTTTTCAACGTTTGACAGCGCGGGCTGCGTGCACCCCGGTGTGTACAGAGGTGGTATGACTGTACTTCTTCTTTTCAATGCCTGGGCCATTCTCCATAGAGAATTATCACCAGGCTTGAGTTTAGATAATTTTTCCTCCCAGAAATCATTTCGCAAGTGTTTGATTTTAATTTTAATTTCACGCTGTAAATTGTTGGTGATTGTCTTAAATTGGGGGTCGCGGGTGCGGTGAAAATGCCTGCGGGCGGCATTTTTTTGCGTGATGAGGTTTTTGATATCAGCTGATAGAGGTGTCATGTAAGGTCTAGTGGTTTTGGTTGGAATTACTGTATCGCGAGCATCTTGAATTATCATCGTGAGTGAATCGATCGCATCGGCAATCTGGTAGTGATGATTGTATGCTTCGGTCGAGAGCCGAATGTAATAATTTATGTAGTCTTTATAATCCGACCAATCGGTG